>CAUZXS010001218.1:7500-35000 GCA_963585895.1 Sepioteuthis lessoniana | reverse complement strand
AATGTCTAACAAAAAAATAATGATAAAATATTTACCTTCTTTTTTATTTCACAACAGGAAGTTTCAATCCAAGTTTCAAAATTAAACATGTTATGTTAATGAACATATTATCGGCCTCTGACAAAGAAAAATTATGCCTTTTTGATCTCAGAGTTTAATTTAGGCAAAAAGAGCCATTTTTTTTATTTTAGAGAAAAAGTACTAATTTTTCTTAACCTATCACAAAAATAAAAATAAAAACCTAGAAAAAATAAAATGGTAATATTTACACAATAAGTCATATCACAACAGATTTTCTTTAAAATGGTGGGAAACTTAAACAAAAAGTGCAAAACTAGCATTGAAAGAAAATTTGTTAATTATAACTATAAATTAGAAAAGAGTTGACTCAAGCACTTAAATTTAAATGTTTTAAGTTTCAAAAATGTATTAGTTTTAGGTATAGGTTACCTTTGATTAGATCCCACTCTATGAACATTGCAATAATTTCTTAGTTTTCTTTCCCCAAATGAAACATAAGGAAAAAACATTCCATATAATATTTTATTTATTTAATGGGTGTTTTATTGGTAAGGATCATTAATATTTAACCTGGGGTAAGAAAAACCAGGCCACAATAGTATTTTGAGTGCAAAATGAAAATTTCCATGAAAATAGGCAAGAGGGAGGGAAAATTATGGGCATACACATATGCAAACAATAATAAAGCACAGATAGACTACGGCTTTATAAAGAAATGGAAAAATAGCGCAATGAATTACAAGGCATACTCCTCTTTCAAGGGTGTGTCCTCCGATCACTGAAAAGTCACGGCAAAAATACAACTAAGCTTATGAAAGAATGCCACACGAACTGTGACCACCAAACACTATGACTGGGCCCTTCTTAACAACAGGGATATTAGAGAGAAATATAAATTGAGAAACAGATTCGATGCACTAGAGGAGAAGACAGAAAAACATGCCCCAAATGACGAATATGAGAATTTCGTCAACACACACCACAAGGCAGCAGCGAAATGCATTTCCAACAAAACCTAGAGACCCATAGGAAACATTAGCGGTTAGAGAAAAACGTGCGGATGTGAAAACTGCCTCCAAATGAAATAGGAAGAACCCAACGAACACAAATGCCCTGAAACTAAAAAAGGCACAAAATGAATTAGCAAGCATATATCTAAAAGAACAGACAGAATACATACAAAACCAGATAGATAAGATTAGAGACTCAGTGGAAGATAGGCAATCTAGGATAGCCTGGCAAACAATAAATGAAGTGAGTAGAAGGAAGAGCAAAGCCAAAGCTAAATTGAAAGCTACAAACCAACAAGAAGGAATAAAACTGTGGAAACAGCATTTCGAGAATCTACAAGGAAACCCACCGAAAGTTATACATGAACCAATCACCAGAATTATTAGTAAGCAATTAGACATTAAACTAGGACCGTTTACTCAAGAAGTACTTGACTCAGTACTTAGAAAAATTTAAAATAGGAAAGCTGCAGGGCTTAATGAAATTCCCCCAGGAGTATGGAAGACCAGACAATTTGACGACATACTGCTCCGACACTGTAACGCAGTTTATAAACAAAATCCGATAGACAGATGGATGAAGCGATGCATCATCCCTTTCCCTAAAAAGGGTGACTTTGGATTAGCCAAGAACTACCAAGATATAACACTTACATCCATAGCAGGCAAAATTTACAATGCCCTACTATGAAACTGCATAGAACCCAAAATTGACAACATTCTTAGAGAAAACCAAAATGACTTCCGAAGAAATAGATCAACAACCTCACAAATATTGACTATCCGCAGAATCCTTGATGGCGTACGGGCAAAAAACCTACAGGCGACAATACTATTTGTCGACTTTACCAAGGCCTTTGATTCCATTCACAGAGGGAAGATAGAAAAAATCCTACTAAATACGGCATACCAAAAGAGAATGTCACAGAAATAATGATTCTCTATAGAAACACCAAAGTGAAAGTACGTTCTCCAGATGGAGACACAGACTACTTCGACATTGTAGCAGGAGTACTGCAAGGGGACACACTAGCCCCATACCTCTTTATCATCTGTCTAGACTACATGCTTAGAACATCGATTGATAAAATCAAAGAAAACGGCTTCGAGCTGACAAAGAAAAGAAGCAAAAGGTACCCCACAAAAACAATTACCAACGCCGACTATACCGATGACATAGCGATTCTGGCAAATACACCCGTCCAGGCCGAAACACTACTGCATACTCTGAAACGTGCAGCTGCAGACATTGGCCTCCATGTCAATGCACATAAAACGGAATACATGTGCTTTAATCAAACAGGTGACATTTCCACACTAGGCGGTAGCTCTCTGAAACTAGTAGACAAGTTCACCTACCTAGGAAGCAGTGTCTCATCAACTGAAAAAGACATCAACACTCTAATAATGAAGGCATGGACAGCTATTGATAAGCTATCGGTCATATGGAAGTCAGACCTGACCGATAAAATGAAATGCAGTTTCTTCCAAGCAGCGGTCGTCTCGATATTGCTATATGGATGTACTACATGGACGCTAACTAAACGGCTGGACAAAAAGCTAGACGGCAACTACACAAGAATGCTGCAAGCAATTTTGAACAAGTCCTGGAGGCAACACCCCACAAAGCACCAACTGTACATACCTCCCATCACGAAAACTATCAAAGACGAACCAGACATACAGGACACTGCTGGAGAAGCAGGGACGAGCTCATAAGTGATGTACTCCTATGGACCCCTTCATATGGCTGAGCAAAAGCAGGACGACCAGCTCAATCCTACATACAGCAGCTCTGCGAGGATATGTAGCCCTGAGGACATGCCAGAAGTGATGAACAATAGGGAGGAGTGACGAGAGAAGGTCAGAGATATCTGTGCTGGCAGCACAACATGATGATGATGATGATAATGAAGAAAAAGAATGTGAATAAAAGAGTATTTCAAGTATAAAAAGAAGGATAGGAAGAGCCTAGATGGCAATATTCCGTAAGAGAAAAACAAATTTCAGAATTAAATAAATTAGTATTTTGTTTCTTTTTGCAATAAGTACATTAAACCAAACATATAAATAAAACCAACAACATAACAAAGGATGTTGCTGCCTTGCAGTTGTAAAAGTTATCTTGCAAGCAAGAGATAACCCAACAAATACTTCCATCTTACAGAAAATATTTTTGAGAAAAAAGTCTGAAGTGACTAAGTGTCTCTAGTTTTAGGAATCAATACAGAGAAGAACTGGATTGAAATCTTAATTTACAATTTTGCAACTTGCCAGGATGATTCTGACTAGCAATACAAAAATTAATCTGGGACCAATTTGAGCTGAATAAAAATACTACATACACAGCCAAACTACATCTATTCAATTGGATTTTCAGTCATTATACTTTCCTCAGATGATTTATCAAATAAACTTTTACTACTTATGAGTCAGAATATTATATTTTAGAATAATGTTGTTAAACTTAATTCTTTCAGCCTATTCTCATTATTCAACTCATATACTTTAAGTTAGCTGTTAACTTGGTTGCATGTTTCTGAATGTTTTCTTGTAGATTTTTTTTATCCTTTTCAAAGTAAGATGACCATGCTAGTACACAATACTAAAGATATAGACATATATAACTATTATAAAATACTAAGAAAGAATCATTGTCAATATACAAAAAAGGTCAAAAAATATGTCTCACCTATTACATGCAAAATTATCTGTTAGATAAATGAGCTCAGACAAAGTAAACTATGTGAACTTGTAACTAATCTAAAGACAAAATATTTAAGTATAAAACAAAAAGAGGGATCTTAAAAGTTAGCAAATACAGTATACCAATTGCACCATATTTGTTTTGTAGAGATTCAAATTTTATAGGCTTGTATTGAACATTTGTAAATCTTAAATAAAGTAGCTAACAGAAACCTTGTTCCTAAAAAAATATCTTAATGATTATTCAGCTTAGCTGAGAAACTTTTTGGTTAAGATACCAGAAAAAGTAATTCGTTTTGTTTTATTTTGTAGTATGCATGTGTGCTCTTAATATAAGTTTACATGTGAGCACTTAATACATGGTGGGGAGGTGTCCTTGTGGTGTAATGGTTAAAGCACTGGACTGCAGAAATGTAGTAAGGGAGTTCAAACACAAGTAGCGCTATTATGTTCCCTTGAGAAAGATATGAACCCCCTTATCCTCCCAGCTATGAGTTAAATAGTACCACTACTGTCCTTCTAGAAAGATGGCTTTGGTATTAAATAACGCATGAAGGTTGATACGCCATTAAAAAATAAAACCAACAAACTTAATACATGTTTGTTTTGTAGTATGCATGTGTATTCTTAATACAAGTCAAATGAAGTAAACCTTTGAATAGTAGCAAATATTGAGATAACAAATGTACTGACTGATGATAGATACAATTGAAAGAAAGAAAAAAGATCCCAAGTGATTTAGTTTGGTTTCTTTGTTTCATGGATTATTTAATGTCAAAGCCATCAAAGAAAAAAAACAGTGACACTATTTAAGCTATAGCTGGGAGGATAAAGGGGCTCATACCTATCCCAAGAGTCTTAGTGCAAAAGTGAACATAACAACTGAAGTTTGAACTCACTTACTTTAAGACCACAGTCCAGCACTTTAGCCATTACACCACAGAAACACCCCCTCCATAGTCATTTGATTCATTATTACACAATTCATTTCCAGAATGGAGACTTTGTAATTTTAAAACTAAAATAATTTCAGTACTACATCTATACAAGATGATGCACAATGACTATAAACCATCTGATAAACTCTACAGGAATCCCATTTTATAAAGGCATATTATAAATGCAGTTAATGAAAAAAATCTGTTGATCAAATATATGGAGAAGGACAATGAGTTATTATTCCAAACATTTTATAGGTGCTAGAAACAGCATAAATAAGTCGAACTGAAAGAAACAACTGATTCTATGACTCAATCTCCTCATAACATTGCAATAAGTAGATTATAGTGCAGTAATAAATGAAAACTACAGGACCTAGAATGGAGTCTGTTAATGGGATGACAGTCTTCATATTATACATGAGTCAAAAATAAATATATACACATAATTGCATAGACAAAATCAAATATAAATCACAGTAAATGTTTCTGACATGTAAAAATGGAGTTCAATATTTTTCATACAAACACTTAAAAATATCAAATATTCATCTATGAAAAACATGAAAAAATGTTAATTAAAAATATTCTTGAATAGCAATGACAGCCAGTTCATAGAAATTTTATTAGATGAAATTTGGCAGATTATATTTAAATTTTATGGATTTTTTTCATAAATTGAAAATAATTTCTTTCATTTTAAACCCTCCTTTAGAAATTAGTAATTTTGTTCATATAAGAGATAGCTTATCAAATTATAATAATTTCAAAATAATTAAGAAATTTTAAGCAGGTAATTTCTTTAGTTAGTCATTTTTTTTAAAATTCTTTTGATTGAAAATAAGCAATTAGAAAATAAGCATAAAGCAAAAAATGTTAAATATATAAAGAATAAAAAACAGTGGCCATTAAAGAACTGCAATAGAAGAAATATTTTTTAAGATATCAAAATAGTAGTAAATTTTAAAAATATTTACAGCTACATTATTCTTAAACTCACTTAAAAAGAAAAATTTTTGAATGCATGAGTATCTCAATCTCCAAATTTACCAAATGACCAAGTTGTTTTATCATTTCTGTTAAATATTGTAGCTATGTACTTTTTTTCTTTCAGTGAAAATTTAAATTCTGTTAACTTTTCACCCAAAGAAAAAAAAAGTACATAGCTACAATAAATCGAAAATCAAGTAATCAAAAAACATTCAACACCACAAATATTTTTCCACTATCTTTCTTGATTTGATTTGGTCAATGGCAATTGCCATAGAAGCTTGATATTTATAGAAATCATAGCTCTTGGTATATACTTTATGCACAAAGAAAGCTTTTATTGAAAGTGGTTCTGAAGAGGAGGAAGAAGTTATTCAAGAAAGACCTTCATTTGAATAGAAAAGCCAAATATTTATGTGATGTTCTAGAAATTTCTCACAGGCATATGTCATTATTAACTTCTCTAAACAATAAGTAGCTATGTTCTGTGTAGAACCAGCTGGCAGACATGCTGGCAACTCTCTGAAAACAAAATCTTTTGTTTCATAAAAGAAAAAAAAAAAAGCTTGTCAACCACATAAGACAAATTTAAGGAAGGGCCAACTAATTAAAAGACATGTTATGAATGATGTCAGTAGACAGTTTGTTCATACAGGTTACAAACTTAAATCAATCTGAATCAAAACGTGTACTAACTTTGGAGAGAGATGTGTCGGTGGGGGGGGTCTCTGCTGGTGTTGGATCTGTTATAGGTTGGGAAATGCTAACATGTATCTCTCAACCAGTTAGTCATTTTTATACAGGATATCTACTATCACACTGCTAAAAGTGAAAGATTTTTAGGAAGAAGAAAATACTGAAGTCATGGGATAGCCAGTACAAAGTCTTGGTTTAAATCCCATCATGAACGTAAAAGATAATAGGAGACAAGAGTTTCAGAAATCAAATCCAAGCTTTATAACTGATTTATGAGAAAAATGAAAATGAATAAAAAATCAAATTACATTAGATTTCAGCAAGAAACTTGTCATATTCTGTAGACATCAGTATGTAGAAGTTATTGCTCATAGGTCTCTATATTTCATATTAATTGTTTTAAGTTAAATTATTCACAAATATTTAATTTTCATTTTGTAAATTTTATCATAAAATAAAGATATTGTATAGCCATTCTTTTATTTTGCCCAATATTTTTCAAATAATGTTTTTTTCTTGAATAATTTTTGTACATGAAGTATATGCCAAGAGCTATGATTTCCATCAATTTCAAAATTCTTTTACAATAAATATGAACCACATTTGAAGAAATCTCATCATCATTTTGACCTATAGTGTATATTAATACTAATAACAAAAATACAAAACTATTCCAACAATAAACTCTTCCTTGTTTTAGCTATTTACTCAATGTTTCAACTGATATATCCTCCATCTTTCTTTAGGTGTAATACGCACCTCCTTGAAAGATACTCTTGTTCTGGTCAATTTCTTTTTGGTAGTACAAAATAAAAACAGCATTTAAAAAAATATTTTGATTCTATTTTTATCTTTTGTCATTGAAGAAAGACCAAAATAAAATTATCTTTCATCATAAAGTTGCATGTTACACTTGAAAAATCGAGAATGTACCAATCCAAAAGTGATGTGAATAACAAAAACAAGAGGGAGTTCAATTGTCTGAATAATGTTTTGAATGTTAATGACCCTTCTCAAAAACTATACATAAACAAACAAAAATTATATGAAACAATGTATGGGAGACAGTTAACCCTTTTCATTAATATTAAACACTGAATACTTATCGTTCTTGTTTTATATATAGAATGTCACTAAAATATAATTCTAATATTTTACATCTATTGTGTATTTTTACCTTTTAAGTTTTCTCAACCATAATTCTACAATTTAGTCTTGGCAATCTTAGCCAAGTTTTATGCTTTACAAAACTTACGTATGCTCAAATGAACAATGGTGCAATATGACACCTACAAGAATTCCATATCATATATAAAAGTTAATTTGATTTTCATAAATTAATTTTTTGAATAAAAATTAAGGAAAATAATTATATGACAATATATTTGAATAAGTTGTTTATAATTACTGAAAAATGTAGTTAATAATAAAATTTTAATACTTGAAACCCTTATGTCTTTATATTGTATAGAAATTCAACAAACTGAAAATCTGCCAAACAAATGTAATTTTAAACTAGTAACTCTGAACTATGATTTTCTGAAGACTTGTAAGTTAACAAAGGTCATTGATAGATTAATATTTAAGATTCCCTGGGGGCCAATGCTTAAACAAATGTAAACATAAATAATACATTTCTTATTAAGTCTTCATCTTCCAATGCTTGGGAAAAGGTCATGGGAAAAAATTTATAGAAAAAGGTTTGGAGCTAGGAAATTTTCAACGAGATATCTACTTTACACAGTCAAACAAAAAGACAGATTTAGTATAGGTAACCTGCAAGAGTCCATTTGTACTTATGCTTTTAATAAAATCTCTTGCTATAAACTTAAAAAGGTTTGATGTTTTTAAAAAAACTCATGTGCTAAAACATGTTCCAGGACACCATAGTAAAGACAAAAAAATTTCATGTATATACCTCTTACTCTTTTTGTGATATTAAATGACAGACAAAGGAATTAAAGATATTTTGCAGATTATAGTAGGGTGATTAACTTTCAATAAAATTTCTTATATTTATTTCATCAGTAATTAAAATTATTAAAAGAAAATCTCAGGAAAATATCTTTTCTACATACATAATAATAACTTGATTTTATGCAGATAATATTTTTTACATCTTTTTAAAATTCACTGGAAAAATAGTTCACTTTATTAGCAAAAAACAGTGATCAAGACAAACAGCAGTCTTACATAGGAAATTTAATTGCAAAATACAATATATGCACTGCTTACAAATTTTCAGTTTAATTTACATATAAAAAGAAAATTATTTATACTAAAATTTTTTTTTCAGTATTTGAAAATTCACCTCATGTTTGAAAATGAAATGATATTTTAGTGCCATGGATTTTGAGCATCTGAATAGCTAACAATTTCTATGGGATAAAACATTAACTAATGTGAAACCTGTCAAATAGGATGTTTTCAGGATTTGCATTTATTAAACACCTTACAAAACTCTCAGAATCAGTAACTTTCTAAGTTCAATAGGTTTTTTTTAATGAGAAGAACTTTTAAAATTATGGTTTTAAGAGTTCTCAATATCAGGACAATTCAAAGGATAATTTATAAATTGATGAGAAGTAATTCTGAAAAAAATTTCCAATGATAACATGTTCAAGCTTAATGAAAAAATTATTGGTCAGCAAGGATACAAATAGACAAATCTTCATAAAAATTGGAAGTTTTTATATATCTATAGTCTTATCGAATGAAACAATCTGCCTTGTTGTATCTCCATAAATAAAATGAATGAACTCTAAAGACAAATGGATAGGATAGATCAACAAGATGATGATGAAGTTGAAGATGTATCATCCTCAATATTAAAAATTGCAATTTCAGGAGGATAAGTTCCCTGCCCACCACATTGAGAACATGGGACTGAGTTTTTGGAGAGTTCTTCCATAGCAAGATTCACAACATCAGGATTTTCACTGTCCCCAACACTTCCAGGAAGGAGAGAACTTGCTGTAAATATAGCAAAATTTGTAATTCGTTTGCCTTTAGGCTCTGATTTAGGTTGTACAACAGAGTTACTAGAACTTGGTCTCATAGAAGTTAAAGACAAAGCATCAACACTGCTGTTTCTGTCTAAAGAGAAATGAATACTTCGAGCTGATGCATTGCTCAACACTGACGTATCACTTCCGCGTCGTCTATGTGTGAAGTGGTGTTTATTTTTTAAGAATTCTTGTGCTCCTCTTTGCATTGCTAAAACAAAAGGTGTCAGTTGTGGTTTGACTCTGTTGTTAGCTTTTGCTCGTTTTTTCTTTTTCTTTTGTTTTAAATCTTCCCGCTGGTGAGTCTCTTCATCACTATTTTCCATAGAAAATATTCGTGATGTCACAGAAGCAATATCTGAAATTTAATAAACAAGTAATTTTTAAAATTTAAAAGAAAGAAAAAGTTATTTCAAGTAAATCATTTAACTTCTTTTCCACTTCCAAGTAAATCAATAAAAGAAAAACTTTAGAACATTATGAAAACTAAGTTAATGTTTAAAAACTTTATAATCAATTTATCTTAACTGCAGTTTTTCATAAATTCGTTGAGAACAAGGAAATCCTAGAAAAATAGGTCTGTCAACACTCAATTTTAAAATACGAGGATCATTAAATAAGTTTCCAGACTTTTTCATATGAGCACTTTTATTGATAGTAAACACATGAAACTCTAGTCCCCTTCGAAGAAATCTCTTCTGGCTGCAATGCACTTGTTGTACCGTTCCAACAACTTCTGGAAGGCCCCAAGGAAGTCCTCTTGTGTGAACATGTCAATGACCTTCGTCACAGCCTCTTTCATCTCCTCAATTGTTTCATAACAACAGCCTCTGAGCTTAGGGAATAACCAAAAGTTACAAGGAGCAAGGTCTGGACTATAGGGAGGCTGAGGAACTGTCTTGATGCCCATCTTGGTCAAATAGTCTGTGACAAGGATGGAGTTGTGGACTGGTGCATTGTCCTGCTGGAAATGGCACTGACCCGATTTGAAGAGTGCTGGCCTCTTTCGACGGAATCTCTTCCTGAACTCCCTTAAAACCTCAACATAGTAACCCTAACCCTAACCCTTTGGCCAATCAACTCTGGTGTATTGACTTCCTTACCCCTCCCACACCTCTCATCATCCCTCACAGACTCCCTGCATTCCTTGAATTTCTTATGCCACTCAAAAATTCATGCAAGATGCTCCAAAAGCAGTCTGAAGCATTCCATACATTTCTGTGGTATTTTTTCCAAGTTTTAATCAGAATTTTATTGCATATCGTTCTTCTAAAGTATCCTCACGTCCAGATTGCATTTTTGAAATTCACCAGCTGTGACAATCAGGCTTTAGTAGGGTGTATTCCAATTCCTGCTGTAGCTGTTCATTTAAACCTGAAATCATAAATTTTGGTCAGTCATCTCATAAGATGTATAGCAATAACATACTGAATTTTCATGAGTCTAGGACAATTTTAAATGCCTGTACAAAAAAAACTCTGGAAACTTATTAAATGCACCACGTATCTTAAAATATCTTCAACACAATTTTAAAAATAGAATTAAATTTTTTAAAATTTCATTCTATAGTTTTTGTTTGTTTTGCTGTAAATAGCCAAAATTTTTGTCAAAAAAAAAGATTTTCATTAATTATAACATAGAACTGAACTATTAAAAGTTAATCTTTACTTTGATAGGAAAAAAAGCCATCATTATGTTATATGATGGGTAATTTGAATTTTATTAAAAAATTAAACTCTATGAGGAAAAAATCCATCAAAACCAAATGAAAATGTTATGTTGAAAAAAATTCCATCATCCCTAAACTAAAGAGAAAAAAAGGTTCAATTTTTTCTAAAAGAATATAAAAAATACCTTTTTTAACACTAAGGCTGATTTGTAGATAATCACAGATCAAAGATAATATTTCTATGATTAGATTATATAACAATGTAATTAAAGCTAAAAAGTTGCATGTCTATGTTCTGAGTATTCGTGATTAAAAATTCAAGAAGACATCTCAATATGATATATCATTTTATCATTTGACTTTTTAAAAGATAATTATAGGATATAAGTTTAAAAAAGGTTTTTAAAATTTTCTTTGTCAGTTTCTTCTTTCTTGTTTCGTTTGAATTTTATTTTAGTCCTTGCACAACTTAATTGTTAGTAACTTAGAAGAATCTCTCTGCATTTGGTTCATAAACTGTCCATTGTCTAAAATGTAGTGAGTTTTAACTAAGTGAAAAAGTTATTAAGTGGGTAAAAAAATCACCTCACCATACAAAAAAATGATTTATTGTTTGCTTTGCTGTAAATTAAAAATTTATTCATAAGCAGAAGGGGAAACAACCACACTTTTCTGATTCATACATGCAAATTACTTCCCATGGACAACAACACTCACAATTTAAAAAAACACTTCAGTTCACATTTTTTCATATCCGTATATTTTCTTTTTTAATCAGTATTGTTAGATTTTTAAAAACAAAATCTTAGTTCATGTATGATTACAATAGAATAAAAGAATTTTCAAAATAAACGGAAATAATTGCTAAAAATTTTTCAAATGTTATATTTGATGTAAATAAATATTTTTACATACAAGAAGTAGAGAATAATTAAGTAAATAAAACTTTAAAAATTACCAAGAAGCATCTTAACTTATTTTCCATTCTTTTTTTAAAATTACAAAGGCCTCCATATTTTGCAGATGATTTTTGTTTTCAAAAAAGTAAACAATATTTATTTCTCCAAGGTTTTATCTTTAAAATTATATATATATATATATATATATATATATATATATTGAGCACTCTTGTAATTTGTAGCATTGCAGTGTTGACGGAGGGTTTTAGTTTTCTTTTGACCAACTGACTGCTTATCTCTTGATTTTCTTTAAGTGGTGTGACGAGGTCGGCCTTTTCTTGCTTTTTGTCCTATAATATTTTTTCTTTTTTTCCCCAGGCGGTGATTCGAGATATTTTATCTCTTGTTCCTGGCGGGGTTTTTTTTCTTTTTTTTCTGGTAACCGTGAATGCTGGTAGATATTAGATTAGGATATATATATATATATAGACAATGTAGACAAAGTGTCATTTTGTCAGTGTTGTCCCATGAAGAGATATACTTAAATATCTGCAGAAATGTGAAGGGTGTATTCACTTTTGTGATACACTATATATATATATATATATATATATATATATATATATATATATATATATTCACTGGAAGTTCAATCATAGAAGAAAAATAAATCATCTCAAATTGGAGTGGGGGTACATACATAAAGAAAAAATATTTTTCCAAGATTTGGAACAAATTTCTTTTTAAAAAATTCACCCTTCAATAGATATGCACAAAAATTCTTATTAAATCCCAGAAAATATTTTATTTTTTGGTAGATTTTTATAATCAGAAAGTTTTCCACCTAAAAATTCTCAACAACAAAGGTTTTTTTTTGGTTTTTTTTACATTGCATGATTTCTAATGTCAGTTTTTGAAAATATCTCCAGCTCTAATAAAGTTTTTTCAAAGATATTCTGTATAAGAATATTCTCCAATATTTCTTATTTTAATGATAAAATTAACTTTTATGCAATTTTTTTTAAACATATACATTTCCCTTGAAAAATTTTGTTCACAGATACTATAACTAAATTTGATTGAAAATTCATTTCTAAGTTGAGTAAATCAATTTATATATAAATCATAATGTAATGCACTTAATCATTTGGCCTCACTATAGAGTAATAAAACATATCTTTGTTATGGTAGCATAAGGAATTATGATATTGACACTTATTGAAACCTTTTAACTGCTCACTACCAGTCCTGTCTCTCTCTTTCTCTCTTACTTGAAACCTTTTAACAGCTTGCCACCAGTCCAGTCTCTCTCTTTCTTTCTCTCTTACTTGCCACGTCAATATACTGGTTTACACAATCCTACTGTGAAGCAACAAATGCCATGACAACAATGCTGAGATTACTTCTTTTCTTTTATATCAGTTCTGGCTGACTGAAATTTGCATATGTTGCAAACCCTTCCCCATCAGAGACGAGATGCGTGACCTACAAATTGCACTCCCAAGGATGCTTCCATTTTTCAATAATTCCAGTACTCTATATGCAAGACACATTCACACTAGTTTCAAACTTTCAAATAGGCCATTTTGCTCATCACTTCTTCTTTCTTTCTTTCGGTCTTACTATGAAAGGAATTTAATTCACACAGCTTCATTGTCACATTTCATTTCTCTCATTCATTCTGCTCACCACCTGTTTTTTATCCAGCCATGGATGGTTGCTGGATTCACGTAAACGTCAGCTGTTCTGCCTGCATATACAGCATGCCACTTATTGTCTCTTTGAACAACGAACCCTAGTTGGCTCATCAGAGGCAGCAGTCTGCCTTTCAATTTCACTACACTTATGAATATCCATTTATTTTTATTTCCAGTGCCTTTCATATTTGAACAATAGTTACAATTTCAAAAAATAATCTAAGAAACTGTAGTGAAGAGTTACCTCATAGGTTGCAAAGATTCCAGGTGGTGTGTATTTTTGTTGCATAAGACCCAATAGATGTGTCTTGAACAGAAGGTGAGAATAAACAGTATGTGATGTAGAAAAGAAGAAACAGTTGTTCTGGGTTTGGCTTTTCTCACAACAGGCTGTTGCTGCTGATTAGCCAAAGAAACAGCCAATCAGTGCACAGAACCTGCAGACATAAACTTGCAAGAGTCCAAGGTTAGAGAGTTTCAGTTTTGAAATCTTCAAAGTGAGATTGGTGTGATTCATGCATAGACAATTATTAGTGTTGGAGGACATATTTTGAAGTAAGAAAATTGCTAGACCCTATTTCAGCAATTTTCTAGTGTTCCCCACAAAATACTGAACAAAATGTCTGATATCAGCTCATCTCAGAGTTTAGTGGCACAATGACTGATTTACTGATCATGGAATGGATCAAAAAAGTACAGTTGGTCTATGAACTGTTGTGACAATATTGGTCTGTGGCGTGGTACATGAAGGGTTAAACAAAAAGTTAAGCAGCCAAATATAATTGCCGAGAAGTGTAAAATTAAAATTCTGGGAAAAGAACTTTTGACAATGGCCAGAAATGAGATTTGGAGATGTTGACAGGTAATGAGGGTGATTAAGTTGGTTACAAGTACAATCGGAAATAGAGGAAGAAAAAGATGTTGTTTTAAGAAATGAGTGATATCATGAAACAATTCCCAAGCCTGAAAATTCAGAGGCGAATAAGTACAAACGGAAATTGAGGAAGAAAAGGGGTTGAGAGGTGAACAAAGGAATCTTTGTTAATGGTGGGAAAGCTGTCTGGCACTGATGAAACACTGCAACTAATGAGGTGAGGTAATTTTCCGGAATTACTTATCGGTGCTGAAAAAGGAATTATCAATTAGTCTGGGATGAAGACCAGCCCTTCCTCCCATGCAGGTTGAAACCAGTTCCATCAAAAAGGTGACAGGCGAGCATATTTGGGCATAAGGAGAGGAATCTCCAGCTTGACGTCATAAGCAGTAAAATGAGAGAAACTGTGCTGGTAGGAGGAAAGCTATCCTCCTGTATTCCTCATCACGAGTGCAGTGAGAGGAGCGACTTAATGGAAGAAGTGGAAAAGGGGTTGGACCCTTTCTGATGACAAGAATTGAAACAAAGACATAACGGATGTCTGATGAGTTAAAAATGACGTTATGGAAATCACCCCTGCCTCAGTCAGAACCTACCCCAGAATATTAGCAATTATTATATAAACAAGCTGATTTTTGAACTCAGCAGTTGGTGGCAGTAAGCGAAGCAGTTGGGACCAACGAAGCAGACGAAAACCAGGCAGGGACCAACAGATTGGAATTGTGCTTCGTGCTGCCAACTCATATCGCCAGTCCGCCGCTAGGATGAATTATTGTTAAGAGGACTTAACCCTCACCAGACCGACGCTTTAGACCATTATAAGTCACACCCGCCGATTTTTTTACCATCTGTAAACTTGAAGATTATAAAACCTTTTTATTATTAACTACTGCAGGAATCAGAGTTGTATTTTTTTTTTGTTCTACAATATATACCCTTCGGTTTTCAGTCTTCAGCTGCCAACAACCCCTCTTCCTTTTAGACGTGATCGTTGGCCTTTCCATTTAAAGAATCACAACATGGGGCAGGGTAGTGTATGGTCACTTTCCTGGAAGGAACTTTCAATCTGTTTTTTCCCATGCTGTAGCAGAGAGATTGGAGGGAGGTGGACGAGGTTGTGGCTAGGGGTGTCATACTGTGACATGAAAGCTATTGAGCATGTCCTGCTTCTGTGATTGAGAGGCAGTGCTATAGCTGTGTACTGACAACTACAGTAAGAAGCAGAAGTCAAACACAGAGCAGATTAAGTGAACTTTCATTACACATGATAGATCTATTCAATGTATTTGATAAATTTATGGTACAATGACTTCATCTAGATAACAAAATCTGTAGATTTCATCATGAAGTACATTGTTTTCAGTGCAATAATGTCAGACATATCATGTCAGAGTGCTAAGGAAACATCTCAAGGGAAAAGACATCAGTGCCAGTTTTCTCCCCCAGCAAATAAAGAACAAGGTACTGTCTGCTATCAAAGTTTCAAAAATAGTTGGAGGCACATGCCTCCAGTGGACTCTGGCTACTCACCTTTGGAAACAGAGGCAAGTGAAGATGCTAACAGCTGATGGAAAGATTCTCAAGTGTTGTGGCGAAATATCAAGGCTCTGATTGTGGATGGATGATTGCTGGGATCCTTGATTGTCTCCTTGGGACCAATCTAATCAAGGAGTTTGGAGGGGTTCACCAATCAGGTAAAGTGTGCTCCCCCAAGGAGATTGTACTTTAGTGCACTGCTATTTCTAACAATGAATTCGACAGCAGAGTAAGGTTTGATCAGAATAAGAAGGCTTAAACCACCTCATGGAAATGGGCAAATGGTTGAATACCCAAAGAGTTAAGAAATAGAGCTCCTGAATACACAGTGTCTGACTGAGATGAATACAAGAAACTGCATTTATAGCATAATAATGGATGGTCGTTGCTACATCCTGATCCCAAACTCAGTTCATCCAAAGGTCTTGAAAGTGAGCATAATAGCACAGCTGGAGTTTGAACTCACTACAATGTCACAGTCTAGCATGTTATCCACTATGCCAAATTGGGCTTCCTAGAAATTATTTGTAAGGATCTACAGGGACTAGAAGACAGAACTAAGGTGCTGGGCCTGTGATTTGTGGGGTAGAATAGCACCTTGTGATGAATGCAAGGAGGTGAAGTCCCAGATATTCTTCAAACAATTACTCACAAAATACTGATCTACCAATGGAAGTCCTGTGGGTCACTTTCTTGTGTGTGACTGGCTTAAAATGGTGATCACCTTCATCAAGCAAAAACCAAACATGGTGACTAATGGATAGAACAATGAAGCAGAGAATGCTTCAACCATTGCATAACTGAAGAGAAAGTGGCCAGATTATGTGAAGTAGTCCCCTGTGATTGGCAATGAGATGAAGATATAGGTGGATACAAGTTTTAAGGTCACAGGAATGGATGTAAGCATCATGGATGATACTTGCTGGTTGGATCCAACCAGAGATACCAAACATTAATCTGGCCAAGCTTGATTTAACGATAAAAGGCAACAACCTGGCCCTTCAGTGGCAAGTATCAGTGTTACATCTGATCAATGATTCTGCATGTGTTCATTGCTGAGTATCATGCATCTTAACTGGGAAGGCACACATAAACACAAAGACAGCTGATGTGATGTTAGTAAGGTGAAGGTTGGAAACATATCAGGCTTTGATTGATGAATACACCCTGGCAATGGATATGACACTGGTCAAATCTAGTCTAAATTAAGTAGACCACTTTACCAGAGTTCCATAGAAGTGGTTAGATTTACACAGGAAAAGACCCAAGCTGGTTTAAATTGAGTGCAGTATTATTGAGACTAAGTTGAACATGGATCAGGTAAGTAACATCCACCAACAAAGTGGACACTCGTATTTGAAGAAAACCCTGTACTGTACTGTTCACCCATCAGTATTAACAAAGGTTGCAAAGTCAGCCTGCAAAGCCTGCCAATCCATTGACCTGGCATCAGTGCATTGACAGAAAGGAAAGTTAGGACTAGGAGACAACTGGAACAGGTTGGCAATGGATTTCACTTCTATTATGGAGGTGGTGAACATTTTCTAACTCATTGATTGCTGTATCTTTCAATTTGCAATTGGTGACTGCTACATCAACAAGACTCCATCAATATCACTTGCCAGTTGGAATCAATTTTTTTGAACAGGTTCAACCCACTGAAATCTAAACAGACAATAACATAGCTTTCACTTATAAAAACTTCAAGAATTTCTTGAATAGCTGAAGTGTGCAAAAATGATTTCACAGCTCCTAAGTGCTGGTCAGGAATGATATCATAGAAAGGAAAAACAGAATCATTAAGACCAGTACAGCCAGAAAACAGTACTTTGTGCCAGAGGCAGTGGACTGGTATAACATTACACCCAAGGACAACTTCTCACTGTTCACGGCACTGGTCAATGTGCTACATAAGTACCATGTCCAAGAGCAGAGCAGAGTTTTCTTTCCATGATTATATTACATAATCCACATCTTTTATTTTTGCATTTTAGGACTCAATGCATTGTGTGTTTTTCAAATTTAGATGAAATTAGTGTGTGTTTTAAGTTTTTTGCTTGTCGATTGCTTTTAATGGTTTTTGTTGTGTCTCCACCTGAACCACAGAATGCCCAGGGAGTGAATGAAGCAGTGACATTGTCTGGGTTAAGAACCCACATGAGATGTATGACCAAGTTTGGGACAGACTGCATAACCAAGGTCATCATTCGCAGTTGGTATAAATTGATGGGATTCCACATCGCATCAAGAACCGACATTATACAGAGATGACAGTGAGTCAGGAGAGCGTGAACAGTTGGCTTACTAGGAGTTGACTTCATCAGGCAATTTCCCCCATGATACCAGCAGCTCAGAGATTGATGCAGGAACACCTGATGACTTTCTGGTGATAGTTCTTCAGAGGAGTATGTGGCAGAAGAGGCTAGTCCCTAGCAAGATTTGCAGAGATCAGATCAACAGGTAGTGTAGGGAAGTTATCTCATAAATTGAAGAGTCAGAGTGGCATGTATTATTTGCAATCAAACAAAAGTGAAAGTGACAGCATGACATAAGAAAAAGAAGAAATGGTCATTCTAGGTCCAGCTTTTCTCATAACAGGTCTCTGCTGATTCGCAAAAGAAGAGTTTAAGTTTTGAAATTTTCAGATCAAATTTAGTGTGTTCCAAACATAGATGAGAATTAGTGTTAGAGGACATGTTTTGAATAACAAGAAGACAAGCTTTTTTTTTGCCTACAGAAACATATTTAACAAGTTTCATTTTTTTGTTACCTCTATTGTTTTGGTTCTTATCTAGTAAGCAAAACATTGCAGGAAGCTAATTAGTGGAATGTTAGTAGCTACTTGAACATGACAACTACAGCTATCGAAATTAAATAGTGTGTGAGTAAATGAACACATTTTATTGTAAGTTTTGTGTTTCTCTAAATACAATAGATCATAAAAATAATATCAAGTTTTTAAAAATATTCTAATTATTAATAAAATCAAGTATATATTTTTTAAAAGAAAACATGAAAATTTTTGAAAAATGGTTGTACCAACTTCATCTTACCTGAATCTGAATATCTCCTAAGTGTGCCTGCCATTGGTTGGAACATACCTCCTCGTCTGCGTACAAGTTTGGGCATATTAGCAGCAAATTCAGATGATACATCAGCTGAACTTATACTGTTCAAATCAAACTTCATTCCTGAAAAAAATAAAAATTCATTAAAAGAGTAAGCCTTTTTGACTATTCAAAGTCCAAGATTCAAAAGTATTTGAAAATAAATCACTTTCTTTGATGCAATGTCCAGATTCACCTACATAATTTAGAAACTAATCACAACATTAATATTAAAGATTCTAAGATGTTAGTGTACATATATAATAAAAAATGTCAGAAAATTGTTGAATCTAGTATCATTTCAAATTATTTTCAAAGATATTTGGATGATTTTTGTTCTTTGTTTTTTCTTTTAGCTCTAATCTATGTAAATGTTTTTTGTTTAAATATATATGTGAATGTGTGTGCACACTCATAAATATGCATATACACTTATGTATATATACACATATATTTTCAAGAGCATTAGGTAGGCTTAATGTGTTTTTAAGCAAGTCAGTGTCGGTATAAGTTTGTATGTACAAGTAGTTAGTTTAAAGTCAGTTTAAATCTATCTATGAAATTTTTTTTTCATTTGGAGTAATGAGTAGACATCCCTTTGGTAAATTAGCATTATTTTAATGTCTACCATGCTGTATTTATAAAGGTGTTTTGAAAGAGACTCTCTAATTCAGTGTTTGACTACAGCCAATATATATTTCTTTGCAGTTAGTATATTTGATGATGTAGACTATATTTTTTGAATTGTAGCTTAAATTTCTATTTATTAAGAACATTGTTTTGGCTTTTTGATGTTATAGGATTTTCCTTCTTTGATTATATTACATAATCCACATCTTTTATTTTTGCATTTTGGGACTCTATACATTGTGTGTTCCCCAAATTTAGACAAATTTAGTGCGTGTTTTAAGTTTTTTCCTTGTCATTTGCTTTTAATTGTTTTTGTTGTGTCTTGTATGTTTTTTAATTCTATCATTGTTTTTAAGTTGATCTAAATTCTTTAATATTTCTGGTTTGTTTTTGTTGAGATATATACTAATGGTTGGTTGTTGCTGATTTTTGAGGGTTCATAGTTCTTCAAATAGTATTTTTCTGCTAATTTGAATCTCTTATTTATTAATGTTGCAGGGTATCCTCTCTAGTGGAGGGTTACATGTAATTCTTCAAGGTGAACTTGACAGAGGGTCTTGTTATGGTATAGATCCTATGAGCTAGAGAGTAAAGGATGCATTTTATGCAGCTTTTGGGATGATGACTCTTGAAATGGAGTTATTGTTGTGGGTTTGTGGTAAATATCTGTGATAATTTGACCATTTGATTTTAAATAGGATGTCTAAAAATGGTAGTTCTTTAAAATTGTGTTCAAAGGTGAAAATTTATTATGGGTGTAGGTTTTGGAGTAAATTATGTAAACATATAATGTTGTCCCATGAGCATTTCTAGAATATGAAACAGTCATCCAGGTATCTTTTCCATGATCTAATAAAATCTGTTTTTCTATTGTTGCTGCATTTTTTCCTATGATTTAAAATAGATTTTCCTCCAAGTATTCTAAGGTGATATTACCATAAATTGGTGCTACTTTAGTTCCCATTTTAATCAATCATCTGAATTCAACTATATATATATATATATATATATATATATATATATATATATATATATGTCTTTATAATAAATGCTTCAAGCATGAATATAGGTGGAGAGAAAAAAATAAGATGATGTTAAACTGATGATATTTTGTTTTTTCTTCACAAAATCTAGTCAGAATTAGTATTGTTAACCTGATAAGAAAATAGGAATATCAACTTCTTTTTTTTACAGCCCTTGAAGAATTCCATTTGAGGAATACTTACCTAACTAGTAACATAATAATGTGAAAAACTATTTCATCCCTAATTTTTGAAAGGCTTCAATCATATATATTGAAATAATATCTCACCAAGTGGATCATCATGAGTGCTATAGAAACTAACAGAAAATCTGCCACTGTTGATTTCTTTACGTCTGGCAAATGCTCTTGCAATCATTTTATGTCTCTTTAATTTTACAGGCCGATTTGATGGTTTCTGGAAGACTCTATGAAGAATAAAATAAAAGTGATTCAAAAGAATCAGAGAAATTATTCAAAAAACAATCTACACACAAAATATACACACATTTTTGGCTTTTTAATAAATATAATGACTTTGTTGTATTTACAGAAGTTTTTTCTCTATAATCTACATAGTTTCAATTTTTCATTAAAAAACTCACAATGGAGAACAACAAAAATTCCTCATTAACTATTAATATTTGATTAATTTCTACTATAGATATTACTTTCAATAAAAAAGACAGGAAAAATATTGAATTTGTATTTAACATGAAAACGTTCAACATTTACTGCTGTATTCATGAAAGGAAGGAATTATATTATTGGCACAGATTTATTTTTAAAACTTTAGATTGATTAATATTCTTAAATTGAACTAAAATTATGGTAATATTCACAACATTCAGGAGATTCTCTAGTATATACATGTACAATCTTAATTGCACACTATCCTTCATGAAAAATATTTAACCCTTTGAAATCTTACACCCTTGGACTTCAAATACCAAAGCTCAAATTTTGCATTTTTTCACTATCTCCATCCATATCAGAAAAACACACATAATTAAAGTAGCAGTGGAAGTAGTTCTAGCTTGCTTACTGATGTTTGTAAGGGATGTGGGAGTTTTTTAATCTATTAAGTAAAGAAAGATCTAAAAATCTACTTTATCATTATGTGTAATGGACATCTAATAGACAATAGTGATTAAAAGTTTTAATTATCAGTATTTCTCAGTGCCTACAACACTTATTGTACAGTTAAGAAACTATATCTATTATGCATTCTGAGGCTGGTACTATGTGCATTTTGAAGTTATCATCCATTGTAAAATTCATACAGACTAAAAATGAGCACAAAATACATTCTAACTTTACTCGATGATACAGACATCAAATTTAAAGAAAGGCTATGAACAGTCATGAAATTAAGGCTTTTATTATTAGTATCTGAGATGATCTCCCTGAATATGAATTACTGAGTTCATGATGTAGAGTAGTTTGAAGCCAAATAATTATTCTGATTATAACTTGATAATAGTCTGAATAAAGAAACCATTACCAATAACCTTCCATGGAAAGAAGAGTTTTAATGCTTCATAAACAACAAACTTTTACAAGACTATAGTACTTACTTGCGTAGAAATCTTTCCCATGCTGACAATGAAGCTTTATTCCATGACCATGAACTCATTAATATTCCTGCACCAAAAAATGCAAAAATGTGAATGTGGGTTGCGATTATACTTGGTCGATTCGATAAAGTTTTATCACACAATGAGGCAGTCTGATTTGTCACTGACATTTCAACTTTGCACCTGAAAAATGTTTAAATTCAATAATTTTACATCAGTTGTTTAAAATTTCTAGTAGAGAAAATAATCTGATAAAAAGCTCTAAACTATCCATCAGAATAATAAAACTTCATATGCAATTAATAGTTCGTATGTAGATTTGCTATAAAAGTATTTTAGATGTCATAATATCTTGCAATTTTATACTGTAAATTTGTTAAAGAATTAATATCATCAATGTATATAATTTTTCAACTTGTCTATAAAATCTACAAAAATAAGAAAATTTTAAAATTAAATAAACATCAGTGAAACATTGCATTTGAAACTGCCTCAGTTGTTGATAATGAGCCAATTAAAAGTTGCAAATTGTTGAGGTTTATAAATTTAAAGATTCAATTTAAGGAAGTTGAAGGTATTAGCACCCTGGCAGCTATAGAGATAATTTGTATATTATGTGCATAAATCTTCACTTGTCAGTACACTAATTCTAATCAAAAATAAAACAAAAAACATTAAGTAGCAAAAATATTGATAGGTTAATAACAGGGATTTCCTGAATGAAATCCAAAATAATTATTGTACCATAGAAGCAATAATTCAATCTATAAATTGTTCTACACTAAACAGCAGTATTTCATGACAAGAAAAGGTTTATAAAACTTTAAAAAATCATTTCCAACTTTTATGAACAGAATTAGCCAGATTTTTCAAATAAACAATTCAAAAAGTATTTTCTATAATCAAATAAATGCATTTTGTAATAAGATGTGTTTAGTTTGAAAGTTGATTTCAATAATGTTACTGACTCAGACAATCCTGTTGCCCGTGTCTGCCTACACAACACGCCTTTTTCGAACTCTGTTGCCTGTTCCCTCCACAAATCATTTTATACACCTGGCATAGTCTCATTTTCATAGGAACGGCGAGAGTTTGTGTTACTCACGCGAGATAATCAAATACAAAAGTGACTGTGTGTCATCATTTTAGCTTTTTGTTTGTTAAGCGACTAAACCCTACAAAACGTGCCCACACACAAGTCAGGTAAGTTACGATTTTCCCTTCACTCCCCCCTGATCTCATGATCACAAACAGGGCAGAGGGGTAGCATTCGTCTTTGTCAGGTACTTCTTCAAAGAGGAATCACACAGGCTTCACCCTCATGCATACTCTCGTCTGCGGTTCAAGTTTCAAGAGACACTTCATCAGTTGGGAGGCTACTGGCATCAGAATCACTGTTAAGCGGATTTGAATTCAGATGGATTAAATCTCACTATCCTCAGAATCGCTTTCATCACTCGATAATGATTGCGTCTGTATTACTGGTCGGAGGTCTTTAACGTGACATCAATTTTCACAGACTGCGGGCTGATCACTTCAGTAAAGCATTCAGTGCTATATTTTGTTGTGCACTTGCTGCATGGATTTTTAACCCAAACCACATCTCCTTTTTCATACTTCCCTCTATTCACCTCTGGTTCAGGGAGCGGGTTATCTTCAACACCTTTTATTTGGACATGGTATCTATGTAGCGTGTCAGCCGGCACGGTGCTAGGTGAAATGTCATCTTTTTGGGTGTCATTGTACCAATAGACCGCCTCTAATATTGAACAATTCTTTCTGGCCGCGATAGTCTTAATGGTCCTATTACTTCATTCTACAATTCCATTTCCACTCGGTGAATAGGCACATTGAAACCGCAGATGCACGTCCCAATTCCTCGCAAATTCTCCAAATTCTTTACTAGTGAATGCTGTGTCATTGTCGGTCAGTATTTCCATTGGCGGGTCTCGCTCAAGGAAAACATTCTCCAACTGTCAGATAACAGTGGACGCATCTTGTCAGCACAGTGGCCGCCATATTGCAAATCTAGAGGGGCCACAGTCAATGATAGTTAGAAAATTCTCACCATTGTGGTGGGTTATGTCCATTGCTAATCTGCTTCAGTTGTCTATCGCACCGAGTTTTCCTTTTTTCCAGTGAACAGGTGCCGGATCTATTGATTGATTCGCAGGCTTTCACAACAGATTTAGCAGTTTTTTGCCATCTACCCTTGTGTTCACACGTGCTTTTCCAGTTAAAGTGTTGGAAATCTACCGGTGCACACACGCTGAATCAGTGACCAAGTGTAACACTGTCGCCTCCCACTGAAAGGCCAAATTGACTCCTTTGAGGGCTGCATCGAGTTCAGCTAGATTGATGTGCTAAGCGTTGCTAGTTGGACGTAGCCAACACGCATCCTCAATGACCGTCCCATTCGTTTCCAATGCCACTCTTGTAGCTACGGAACTCGCATCCACCAAGACTGTAATTTCTTTACCATCCATACACCAGTTTCCCCCCAACAGGATCTGCTTCTTGTATTCTGGTCAAAATCTCTGTCAATATGTGACAGAGAGAAGCATTTTTGATTCTATCATCCCAGCCCTTTGTTACTGCAATTGCCAGGTGCTTGATAAATGCAACTGCCACCCTGAGCCATCCACATACAGGGAAGTGACCAACAAGTTTCCCGCAGAGAGAAAATACATGCCGATGGGTTAATCCATCAGGGATTTCTGGAATTTGACTTCCTCATTTCCATCGGAGAGTGCCATCCTTTTCCCAGACTCGCAAGTCAAGAACTCTGGCTCTGTCTCTCAGCCGCACCGGATCCTTGGAAACCAAACCATAATCCAAAAATATTGTTGTACGCGCGACACAGGAATTAGGGTTTCATTAATTAAAATGTCATCAACATACACTGATGTGGCACTTTTGATCGTATGGTCTTGAGATACGATAGCGTCTATAACAGACTTCATAATAAGTGGCGCCACATTCAGCCCAAATCCCAACCGCATAAGACAGAAGTGCTGACCCCTAAAAATGGCTGTTTGAAACAGTCATAGCACCTTGTCAACATGGATTTGAAGATATGCATTTTGCAGATCTAGAAGCAACACACTGACTCCTTGTCGCCGCCACTCTCTTAGTTTCTGCATGCACACTTCTGCATTGGCAGTGAAAGCATCCACAAAACTGTTCAATTCCCGGTAGTCAAACACCGGACACACCTGCTTCTGCTCCTGCACGACCGCCATTAGACCCTTGGGTGGACCAAGTTCTTCTGAATATGACAACAGCCACCCATTCCACTGCCACTGTAGAATCTCGTTCTCATAGGCATCCCTGGCATGACAAGGCACCATGTATTCCTGCACACTATTACTCAGTTCGCTGGGAGAGCAACCGTTCACCCATTTCCATGATGCAGTCCATTCTTTGTTACTGTGATCATATGTCACGCTAAAGTCCGGCTCATCAATAGAGATGGCAGCACGTCTGTTCAAGCCTCCAAAACATACTTCGCCTGATTCCATCAGGTAAACACCACTGTGTTCCTTGATCGCATCGATCCCCAACAGTAGATCGAAGTCCAACAGCTGTTTATCTACAACTAATGCTTCCATGTCGACAGCTGGAACTTGGCCAACCTCCACATTTATTCTGCCGTATCCTCAGCAATTCAATGACCTTCCGTCAACTGTTAGGACTCCTGCTGATTTCCGCTTCCAAAAGCAACATACAGCTTTACTCATCAACATCTGTGAGCAACTGGAATCGATCAACGCTGTGCACTCTTGCCCATCTACATGTACTTTCATGGAGGGGAGTTTCTTAGTGTTCAGTTGATTGGGGAGGAAACTAATGCTGAAGCCTCCTCCCCTTTGGTGTTTCCCTGGCACTGCGATGATATATGTCCAAGGCCACTGCATCTGAAGCAACGTATCTCACGACGAACCTTGCACATCCGACTATCCAACCTCTATTGGCAATTCTGTAAGCAGTCCTTCGCCATGTGGTTAGGACCACCACACCTGTAGCAGGCAAATCTTCTACCATCATTGCGCACCTTCAATTCTGAAGGTGTTTGTCTGGCAGAGGCGGCGACCAATTCTGCTGGGCCTTTGTTGTCAGTCATGACAGCACTCGTTCGGGTTAATAGTTGTTTGGAACTCATCATTTCCATCCTGGATGAGGCACATAATAAATGTCTAACATGTTGCGGTAGTCCAGAAATGAATGCACATGTTAACCAATGTTCGGGCAACGGTCCCCCAACCAACCTGGCCAGTCATCGCAGCTCAGCAAAAAACTCCTCAACCGTCTCATCTGGGCAAAGGTGTTGAGTGACAAACTGGTCATATGCATTAAATGCATCAGTAGCATATGCAGTTATGAGGGCCTGCTTGATCTGTTCTGCATCTGCTTTCTGTTCCGCACTAAGTTGCCTGTATATGGGTAGAGCTCCACCTCGCAATCTCAATGGCAGGACACGCTCAACATTCTTCATAGTGCAAAGCTCACACACAAGTTCCACATTTTCGACCCACTCGAAAATGGGTATATCAGTCACAGCACCACTAAACTTCGGAATCAGCCGGATGTCAAACATCTTGCACTCCATCACTGAAAGGTAGTATATAGCTGAAATAACTTCTAGTTTGAAAGTTGATTTCAATAATGTTACTGACTCCGACAATCCTGTTGCACGTGTCTGCCTACGCAACAGACCTTCTTCAAACTCTGCCGCCCGTTCCCTCCACGGCTCTTTTTATATACCTGGCATAGTCTCATTTGCATAGGAACAGTGAGAGTCTGCGTTGCTCACATGAGATAATCAAATGCAAAAGCGACTGTGTGTCGCCATTTTTTTTGTTAAGCAAGACCGGGAAGCACACAATAGTGTCCAGTCCAAGCAGAGGTTATTGAAACCCACACTGCATTCAGAAAAATTAAATGGCTAACAGGCCACTAACAAGAACGTTTAGCAAGATTTTGACACTAATATTATTGAAATATTAAAGATATCAACAAAGGATCAGTGAAAAACTGACTATTGATGCTGTCCAAAATAATCATCAGTTACGTGAAGGCTCAATATGGATATGTAGAAATAAGGGAAAGATCCAGAGGTAAAGA
>CAUZXS010001217.1:65000-94034 GCA_963585895.1 Sepioteuthis lessoniana | reverse complement strand
TTATTGTATAAATGGGTGCCTGTGTGTGCAAGTGTGCATGTGGGTGCGTGGCTGTGTTTATGATGTAAATATAAATAATGGTGGGTACGAGGGCCCGTAGCTAAGTAAGGGTGTATCTATGTATGAAACATTTCTTTGGGTATTATAGAAAAAGGAATACACAACTTTTCGAATCTTTGTCTTACATTTCAATTTTTCGATGGTGGTTTTCAATTTAAAAAAAAAATTTTTATTAGGAGCTAAAGAATAAGATGTAAATAGTTGGGTTTTAAGCGTTGTTTTGAAAATATTTATAATCGTTAAACATTTTAATATTTCATACGTTAATTTGGTGAGTTCATCCTAAATTAGTTATAATAGTTGACGGAGGAATCGGAATCTTTTCTTAATATAATACATGAGTACAGATAGGTTTATGTAGACGTGTGTGTGTGTGTGTGTGTGTGTGTGTGTGTGTGTGTGTGTGTGTGTGTGTGTGTGTGAGAGTTTAAGTGCGTGCGTGCGTGCGCGCGCGTTTGTGTGTGTGTGTGTGTGTGTTGTACAGGGAAAGGAAATACAGGTTTTGCGGTTTCGGTCTTTCAATTGTTTTCGAATCTTTAAAAAACAGAGAATAAGAGGAAAAAGAAGGAAAGAAAAAAAGAAAAAAAGTTTCCATTTGCCGTTGCAAATTATTTTATTCACCTTTTTTTAGTCAGGAAAACGCTGAAATTGTATAGAGGAAACTTTTTTAAACTTTGGAAAAATCAGACGATTCAGTTTAGCATAAGTCCACGGTTTAGAGGACAAAACAGTATGTATTATGTAATATATATATATATATATGTATGTATGTGTGTGTGTGTGTGTGTGTGTTTGTATAATATAAATATTTATATAATATCTATAATAGTCATAATATATCATACATATATATGACATGTAATATTTCTGAGATATATGATTTATATAACATAACCACGTAGAATAAATGTATAGTATATATAGTATATCATATGTGATATATAGAATATATACATAATATGTGTATATAGTATATAAAATATAATATATATTATATATAAATCATATATTGATATAAAGACAATATAATTTATTCATAGTATGCATATAATACACACACACACACACATATATATATATATATATATATAGTGTATATAATATTTGTATCCTACATAACGTATGATATATACATAATAAATGATAATATAATATGAATTATATATAATATATTTATAGTATACACAAAATACAATATATATAATATGTAATATATATAAGATTTATAATATATATAATGTTTAATGTAATATATTCATTATATATAATATGTAAAATATAACATTAAATTTATATGATATAAAGAGCATATAATATATATAATATACAATATCTATATAATATATATTGATATAATGCATACACTATACATCATATATATTGTATATAACGTATACATCGAATATATAACATATACAATGCATATATATAACAAATAATGTATATAATAATATAAAATATATTTCTACTATATATATGTAGAATATATAATACATATATGTAATAAATGATATATATAATATGTATAATATGATATCTAAATATAGATGATATAATAAATATTTGTAATATATAAATAACATACGTGGTGCCTTCAATAATTTTCCATACTTTTTTTGCACAGGCATATAAAATTCAGTATGTTATTGCTATACATCTTATGAGATGACTGACCAATATTTATGATTTCAGGTTCAAATGAATACACCCAACTAAAGCCTGATTGTCACAGCTGGTGAATTTCAAAAATGCAATCTGGACCTGAGGAACATTTAGAAGAACGATATGCAATAAAATTGTGTTTTAAACTTGCAAAAAATGCCACAGAAAAGTATGGAATACTTCAGACTGCTTTTGGAGTATCTTGTATGAATCGAGCATCAGTTTTTGAGTAGCATAATAGATTCAAGGAAGGCACGGAGTCTGTGAAGGATAATGCGAGGTGTGGGAGGAGTAAGGAAGTCAATACACCAGAGTTGATTGGCCAAAGGGTTAGGGTTAGGGTTACTATGTTGAGGTTTTAAGGGAGTTCAGGAAGAGATTCCTAGGGAAGAGGCCAGCACTCTTCAAATCGGGTAAGTAGCATTTCCACCTGGACAATGCACCAGTCCACAACTCCATCCTTGTCACAGACTATTTGACCAAGATAGGCATCAAGACAGTTTGTCACCGCCCCTATAGTCCAAACTTAGCTCCCTGTGACTTTTGGTTATTCCCTAAGCTCACAGGCTGTCGTTATGAGACAATTGAGGATATGAAAGAGGCTGTGAAGAAGGTCATTGACACGCTCACACAAGAAGACTTCCATGGGGCCTTCCAGAAGTTGTAACGGTACAACAAGTACATTGCAGCCGGAAGAGATTACTCAGAGGGGGCTAGAGTTTCATGTGTGTACTATCAATAAAAGTGTCCATACGAAAACAGTCTGGAAACTTATTTAATGATCCTCGTACATATGTATAACATTTTATATATATATATATATATAAAGTCAAGAAAATTCTAGACTAACAAAATGTGTGGTCGAGAAATGTCCCTTAAAAAGAAAAAGTCCGAAAAAAGGGATGAAAAAAGAACCCACGTATACACGCTACAAACCAAAACGATATAACAACAACCCCAGACACAATCATCACATACAAACAACTTTATACAAAAGAAAAATTAATCCACTTAAATACCACGAAATACACGTAATTTGGCTTAAACACCCTAGAATTTACTACCACTCATGAATATACTTTTAATACAAAAACAAAAATAAAAGGAGTCTCTTTAAATACTATTACACACAAAAATTGGTCCAAGTACTGAACATACCTACAAATACACAAGGAATTAAATGACACCCACTACAGAGAACATTATAACAGAAAAAAAACAGAAAAACTTTTCTAGCGTAAGAAACCTCCCGTTAGACAATATAAACCACCCTATAAATAGTAACACAAGAAACCATTTTTAGACAATACAAACAGAAAACATTGTAAGGCAATACAAACAGAAACTAATTTTTAGGCAATACAAACCGAACAAAAAAACAGTATACAAAACGAAACTGTTGTGTTCTGGTTAGTGAACATAAGTAGTAGTAATAATAAAACAAACCCCGATATGTGAGGAAAATAGTTATATTTACAGGAAAGAGTATTTACAAGAGAGAGACTGTTAGTCATAAGAAAATAGGATTAGTGATTGAGTAATGATATACTTCAACAATAGGAACGGCTCTTCTGGTGTGACTCGTAGGCTTATTCTCAGACTGATCTCCGCTACTGCCATATATGGCAGATGGAACAGCTAATTATGCTGAAAAGGTAGGTGATACCCAACAAAAACTAACGGCATTGAACCGAAAATTATAAATCTTTTCTAAACAATATAAAAAGCTATATAAACGATAACGTCAACTTTTTAAACTCTGTACCACAAAAAATTGATCCCGTCACACTCATACTTACTTTTGACATCGTAAACTAGCACAGTAATATACCCCATGAATTAGGAAAACAAGTCATCTCATTTTGGATGGAAAAATACCCAGAAACGTTACACCCACAATTGAACAAAAAATTATTATGAATGTTATAGGTCTAACCCTGAATAATAACTCCTTCCAGTTCAATAACATAAATTAGATCCAGACCCTAGGAACAGCTATGGGAACTAAAATGGCAACAACATCCGCCATCCTAACTTTAGCGTATTTAGAAGTAAATCTAGATGAAATCATAGATGAAAAATACAAGAACAATGTAAAACCAGAATTTATTAGATCATGGAAAAGATACTTGGACGATTGTTTCATATTCTGAAAATGCCATGGAGTGACATTAACGATTTACACCACTAACTCCAAAACTTACACTCTAAAATAAATTTCACCATGGAACACAACTTGAAAGAACAACCTCTTTAAGTCATCCACATTAATAACCAAAAGAGCCAAGTTTTCGCAAACATTTACCACAAACCCACAGACAGTCAACAATACCTCCACTTCAAATTTCACCTCCTTCAAAACTGCTTAAAATCCATTCCTTGCACGTAGAATATGCACCATAATCACCAAGAAAAGCCTAAGAAAAACTCACCTAAAAGAATTGCGCGTAACACTCCACTAGAGAGAATATCCAACAATTCTAATAAAAAGGATTTCGAATTAAGAGAAAATTACCATTAAAAGAACTACGGGCTCAAAAAAACATAGTAACGAAGAACCTTAGGCTTACATACCAACTTGCAATAAAAACAATCCAAAAATTTTCACAGAAATAATTTAAAAAATCTCGAAGAACTTAAAAACAATAAAAGAATCAAAATAAAAGAAATACTGGACACAACAATAATTATTAAAAGCCAGAGACAACCCAAAAATTTAAAAAAATCTCATCTTTTATTTATTTGGGAAACACTCAACACATGGTGTCACAAAATGTAAGAATAAAAAATTTGGAGTATATAATATAATCATAGAAGGAAAATTGTATACTTTCGGAAAATCCCAAATGACATTAATAATAAATAAAAGTTTAAGCTGCGATTCAAAAAACGTAGTCGATATAATCGAATGTAACAAATATGAAAAAGTATAAATACGGTCTACACAACCTATTAATACCAGAATATCCCTACACAAAAGTAAGATTAAGTAACCAGAAAACAGAAAAATCTATGTTTCAAAACACCTATACGAATGCAGCAATGGGATGTTTAAAATAGTGCCAATATGCCAAATTGACATCGACGCATTACTCCAAATAAAAAATCTTCAAAGAAAAATTCAAACCCACATTAGACGGAACTTAGCTATACACAGACAGACAGACACACATACACAGAGGGAGAAAAAGTAGTCATCATTTGAATTTTATGACACATCAACTATCACAGATCATTTAGGAGAAAAGAGAGATAAAGGAAACACCTTAACACGCTCACACACATATCCAATCACTCAAGGAAGAAGATGAGTAAACTTTATGGCATATCAACTATCATAGATTATTAAGGGAGAAGACGAGTAATAAAAGAAAAACAATACACCCGAAAGAATATACACATACATGGACACAAGCGTCCGCACAGACACACAAATACACAAAATACAATCTTGTAAAAAGAAAAAGAAAAGAGAAACTGAGAAACAACACCAGCATAGACGAAAATTTGTCTCGGACAATTTAAATGAACTGAAAATTTTTAAACGCAAATCCTGGATTTTAAAAAACACAAACTTATCAAAACAGTCATCACTATATAAATCAAAGGGTACACCATTACCAATTATGATAATTTCCTGAAGACAGTGTAAAAGACTAGAAACACGTGTTGAAGAGAAATATATAACTAAAAAAAAATCCCCTTGTGGACCTATTCATTCTAAGATATTTACTTTTTTCTCTCATTGGGCCAACAAATTTTTAATATATCCACACACACACACACGCACACATATATATATATATATATATATATATACATTTTAAGCCCTTTCCCCCTTTCTTTCCTTTTTTTCTTTTCCCGTATTTTTTCCTTCATATTATTTTCTTTTTTTATTTAGAAAGAATTTTAATTAGAAGTGTTATTGAAAACCAAATTAAAAATGAGTATGCAATAAAAATGGGAGATAGTTATATATATAAATTACTCAATAAAATAAGTTTTTCCTAGCCTCTTGAAATGTTCATTAGATTTAATCTTAGAGATTTGCATTCAGAAAAATCACTAAAGTGCTAATTAAATTTTGATCCCTCCCTACACACTGAACATCTTTAAAGGTCCATGAAATCTTCAGCAATAGAAAATATTTTGTAATTGTTCAAATATTTATGGGCATCTTTTAGTGAAATCCAGGCCTTGAACACAGACCACTGGCACCAATTTGTTATGTGTGATATCAACCAGCAAAGCAGAACAAACGAACGATTTCTACGCAAACACTTTTGCAACGGACGGCTGAATTGCTACGCAAATAATTATTTCTCATCCTCCATTGAAAATGCATTCACTAAGATTATTATTACAACCTACATTACTGGTACTATATATCCTGTTAATATCAGCTTTGCTACCATTACTTTTGTTTCAAATCACTTATAATCTTTCTGCAACTAAGTAACTAACAATTATTGACATTACTGTCTTCGCCACAAACTCCTCATCAAGCCGATATCATCTTCAGCGTGATCAGTGGCTATTCTATCATGACCATCACCTAGGCAAAGCTAATCTAGTGACATCTAAATATGCGACACACTCGAAGAGATTTTCGATTGGCTACATTCTTAACAACAAGAGACTAGAATCAATCAATCTATTACAGAAAAGATAAATACAGTTCATTGGTATTTAGGTAATCTGGTCCAAATTTAGATTACGAGACCGAAATATTAATACGAATCTCTTTAGCAAGGCAGATGTCACTCGTTCAAGTAACCCATTATTGTTAAATGCCATTGCATTGAATTACATGAAAAACGTCCGAGACGAATAGGAAATTTTATGAGGCAAAAGGGAATGCGTAAAATGTTTATACTTTTTATCTGTGGTTTTCTGAAAGAATGAGATGCAAGATTTAACAAGAGAGTTTAATATGTAAAATAAGTAAAAAATTAAATTAAAGAGGAAATAAAAAATAAAAGAAAATGGTCGTCTCGTCTGTCGTAATGGACTAACAGGCTGTCTTTGGTGATTTTGATTCTCATCAGGTATGACATGAAACTACATCCGGTAGTGAGCCTCCAGTTCTTGAGGTGTTGGGAGAGTGGAATAACACTACATAGCTCTTACTCCCATGTTCAGTGTCACCTGGAGTGGCAGTACTTGTTATTATCCCTTCTAGGGGTCAAATAGAATCTGTTTGACATTTATTAGTTTTGAAGGCGAATTCTTAAAACATGAATTATTATTGAAAAGAAAATAGTGTGATTATAAAAGTGATTGTAATGTTAATTTTGCAAATATGAATAGTTATAATGATAATCAAATATTTACAAATAAAGTAATTTTCGTCTTTGAATAACCCATAATAGGTTGATATAGCATTAAATAAACGAAATCAAATCAAATCACAAAAAGAGAACATTCATTGTAGCTTCGTTTTGTTTTTATATTTAAAGTTTACTGTAATGAACATTCGTATAATTAATGGAAACAATTTTTATGGTTAAAAGGCATTTCATTTAGATTGTGTACCTAAACAGGACATAAAAATAGATGTATAAATACGTATTTAAAGAGAGGCACGTAGAAAAGCATAAACTCATATACAGTTATTCACTTGTCAGCATCAGACATCATCGTGGAGAATGTTTTATAAGAGAAATTTAATTACGTGCTATTTTGTTTTTTTTTTTCTATTTTGAATTTCTCAGGAGAATATTTCAACACATTCTCGCAAGAAATTCAAAATATCTTTGGTGTTAACTTTTTCCAGATTAAATTTATCTCTCGATTTTTTGAGTTTCAACTTAACTCAAATGTAAATCTAAATTTAAAACAGATTTGAAACTAATTTGTACGTTCCATTTATATATATATATATATATATATAGGAAGTATCATACAATAACTGATGTTTATACAACAGCATTGCTTCTAACAAAGCCTTCAGCAGATGATGACTCTGGGTTCAGGCATGGTTTCGGGGCCGAAGCATCATTACCACTAACCCAGAGCGCCCCAGCAGTATCTCACGACACCAACAAATTTTGTCAGATTGTTGTTGCTCACTGGGATTGCTAGATCCACGCTGATACAGTTAGAGCCTTATCTTGGATCTTTTCCATGTATTTCCTCTTGTCTGATGGAGGAAGTCCGAGATTAGTTAAGAAAACGGAGGATGAGTTAGCAATAAAACCTCTGCACCCGACTTCGATAGGAAATACATTCGTTATCCAGCCATTTCTGACACATTGTTCTTGCAGATCTTCATATTTTTCCAACTTACGCTGATGTGCCCAGTCAAAATTTTCTTCATAAGGGACCGTTAACTCAATAACGAAAACTTTTTTTGCTTTAACGGACCAAATGACAAAAGCTGGACGCTTTGTCGTTAATGCTATTTCAGTTAGAAATATAAAGTTATGTTTTAAATCGGTTACGACGTGCCAATCCGTGCAACTCTCAAGCAACGATAGTTTACACATATTTTCACGTGCAATTTTTGAAATATTTCCTTCTTTAACGAAGTGAATTGCTCTGTTGTTGATAATATTTAGAGCTTTATTGGCAGTTTCACAACATGTTTTTGAAACCTCAGAAAAAATCTCCAGGACTTCGTTATGTCTCCAAGTATAGCTTCTTAGAGCGTACTCACATCCAGTGAGAATATGTCTGAGGCTTGAAGTTTTCCCACATGCTCTACATTGGTCGTATGTAGTTAACCACCAGGCATGAAGGTTGACTGGTGTTGGTAAGACGTCGTAGACTGCTTTTATGAGGAAACTTAATTTCTTTGGTTCCATGTGCCTGAGGTTTCTCCATGTGACAGCTCTGTCTTGTGCATTCTCCCACTTAGTCCATGCGCCCTGTTTCCTTTGTCCTACAGCTATAGCAAAACGCTTAACTTCCTTAAGATGATGGATTTCTTCCGACACCATTTTTCTTCTGTTTGTCGTGGATTCTTTTGACCACAAACGCTGTAGATGTAGGCATAGACCTGCTTTTCCATTTGCCACAGTGCCAATTATTTCTTTCATCCTGAGGGCCGATTTAGCATTCTCAGCAGCTATTTTTGCCTTCCATTTCCGACCGGTTATCACAGAAGGCTGGGCATTCTTCACCAGTGGGTCGCGAGAGTCACGCAGCATTTGGAAGAGTCGCGCATTTCCTAATTTATATTCCTCAACAAGTGACAACGTTGGAAGTTTTAGTTTTGTTGATGAACTATGTAGACCCACGTTTGTTAAGGAGTTAGGTACTTCCAACAATTTTTTTATAAATTTACTGATTAACCGCTCCATTGTTTCAACTTTTGTAAGTGATACCTCATATATTTGCAATGGCCATGCTAATTTAGGAATTAATCCAAAATAAATGCACCATATTTTATCTTTGTTCATGAGGTCACATTTATCAGAGGAGCGTAATCCATTTTGTAACTATTTCCTTAGGTCCTGCCAGTGATGTCGATCAGTAAGTGGTAGGGAGTAGCAGCGACCGAGACTGTTAACGCTTTTTTCGCGGATCGTAGGGATTTCGTTTCCACTGATAGAAAACTTTATATATAACGCAGTGTTTCAAGGATATGATTTATCGGTCTCAGTACAAAGTAATATGAAATTCTGTTGTTAGGGAAACTCAAAACACAAGGAATTACTCAATATGCGCATGTGTGCGCACGAACGCGCGCGAGATAGAGATAGATAGATAGATAGATAGATAGATAGAGAGAGAGAGAGAGCAGGAGTTATCTACTTTCTCTTTCCTTTATCTTTTTCTATTTTTCTACAACTTTCTATCTTTCTCTTTATCCTTTCTATCCTTCTCTTTATCTCTTTGTAATCTTTTTTCTCTTTTTTTTCATATTACTTGCTCATATGTTCCCATTCTTTTTGTTCTGTTTATTCAAATAATTTCTCGTGATTTCAGTCAACCGATGCTTCTGTGTTCTCAACTCCTTAACAGATGTTATGCCGCCATCTCGAATTCAGTGACAAGTAGAAGTAGCAATCCAAAGTAGAAAAATTGTTTCACTTTATTATCTAATACAAGATAAAATAAAGCCTTTGTGAACATCCCCTAAGTGTACCAATTCAGTAATTATTGCCTGGGGTAATAATCTAAAATAGATCAATAACGTGTTAATGTCCTTTCAAATCAAGTGTATCTTCTCTCGTTCTTAAGAACAGTTTGAAGAACTGTAAGCATCTTAAAAATTGTATTAAAAAGTTTTAGTATGGATTACAAAATAAAGTGTTGTTACTGCCTTTTCGTGGTTAAATGGTCTTGTCTTGAAAACAAACTATTTAACAAGACTTATGCTCAAGTCACGTTAAAAGTATAGGTTTCTGTAATCAACAATAAGCCTTTTAGGTTCTGAGATGGTTAACAGCAGGTAGTTTAGGTAATTTATGGTCCGTATCACCGACTAAAAGCTGAACCCAGTCGGCTGGGGCTGTAGAATACGCCGACTGCATCTCTGCAGAGGGGTAAGTCCCCCATCCCTGTGAAAACAAGTGTTCTAGATAGGAAACAAAACCATCTGATAGTGAGGCTCCAGTCCTGGAGCTTTGAGTAATGTAGATTACCACTTCAGATAGCAATACTTGAAAATATCTACCTGGGTGCAAACAACGGTGCCTCGCTTAGTAATGGCTGTTTCAGAAAATTTGATATCATTTAATTTGAATTTGAAATGATCCCATATATATGGAAAACAGTAATTGTAATACCACAACATAAAAAAGGCTCGATACATTACAAAACGTAATTACCGATCAGTTTCTCTAACATGCATTTTGTGGAAGGTTTTTGAAAAATTGATTAGAAATCACATATCAAAGTTTATTGGGGAAGATATCAATTGGAATCAACATCATTTCACCAATGGTTTAGTTATTTTGTTAAATGGCATATCAATCCTTCTGGGCTGTTTAATGTCAAATCTTTATATATGTTTTAAATGTGAATAGTTGGGTTGGTTGGTCGGCATGTCACAAGAGAATACAGATGGAGCTTAATCATATAATTACTAATACTTGACATGACCACCCGATTGATCGGATCGGACCTATCCGATTGCTCGTTTAACCCAGTGACATTTTTGGCGTTTAGGTCTATGATTGCTTGGCAACCAGGATCGCTTAGCAATCATTATAGGTCACTATTTACTTGCCATCATTCGACCTCGTTAGGGGAGGTGTACCTCTCTGCAGAGGTGCCGTCGGTGAATTTTACAGCCCCTGCTGACTGGGTGGTTTGTCAATAGTGAATCAACCTTATATTTTGAAAAGTATTGATATTTTGAATGAATATTTGATAAAAGGGGATAATATGTATATTATATATATGGATTTTAGCAAAGCATTTGATACTTATATCATTATCGTTTACAAATGAAAATGAAAAACTTAAGTATTTTTGAAAAAAATAGTAAATATTGTAAGATATTTTCTCGACAAATAGTCGCTGAATTCAACTATTACAACAATACGTGTGTCTAGAAAAATGTATATGCATTTTCATATAGAGAGAGACTAATGCAATGAAATAAGTAAATTTACTAACACCTGTTCGTGTAGCGAGAGAGAGAGAGAGAGAGAGAGAGAGAGAGAGAGAGATGTGTAGAGAGAAAACACACATCAGAAACGTAGGTATAGTTACTTTTGGACGAGAGAGATCGAAATTAGTGCGAAATTAATCAGGAAATTGTAGTCGTTCCAAGGAACTAACACCAGATTAAGAAAATCCATCGGAACAAATTGTAGACAATCCTAAATAGAGAACTCAAATAAAAGAAAACAAAAGAAAAATAAAAAATGATAAAAATTATTTACTGACTGTTACAATAAGAAGACGACAACAATGAAATCTCAATACAATACTCTTTATGGGAAATTGTTGAAAAATATGGTTGACCATTTGCCTTAAATGTTTTTTAACAATATTGTTTCTTTTTTCTTTTTATTTTTACAAGCAGATCAATGCGTTTGGGTTGTAAATCCCCTGCGTTTCTGTTCGATCCATTCGGCATATAACTATTGATTTAATCTTCAGCTGTTCCTATTAGCTAATCAATCAGTGACACTGTACAAATGGTGTGATTGAGTGAAGAATTGGGTTGTATGCCGATGAATGCAAAGCAAGTGATATGAGGTTTCTACTTAAAGTCTGTGATCGAACCAATTCAATCAATGGTGGTTTTTTTCTATTCAAATAAAGGGAGGAAGCACATCTAGGCAGCATTAAAGGATGAAAAGGCGATTTTAGAAGGATGAATAAGGAAATATCAACTTTGGTATGGACATGGCTAACAACTCATATCCAGAGAGTTTTTTGAAAGTGACAAATGTAAAGAAAAGTGTTAGACAGACAGACTGACAGACAATGAGATAAGAAAGATAGAGAGAGAAGTGAGTAAAGGAAGTGCGAGAAGAAAGGCAGAGAAGAAAAAAGAGGAGAGACTATATATATATATATATATATATATATATACATACATATATATATATATAGAGAGAGAGAGAGAGAGAGAGAAAGAGAGAGAGAGAAAGGAAGAGAAAAAAGTGAGAAAAGGAATTAAAGGCAAGGAGAAAAAAGACAGAGAGAAAGGAGTAAGATAACAACGAAATACAAAAAAGGAGAGAGAGAGAGAGAGAGAGAGAGAGAGAGAGAGAGAGAGAGAGAGAGAAGAGTAACAATAAAGAAGAAACAAAAGAAAAATATCTCGTTTTTCCATTTTTTGGGAGAACAGGAATTGCAGTGATGTAATGGTTATCAGCGCAGAAAGTTAAAACGACGAAGCAAGTTCAACTGTTTTTATCTTCCTTTGCAATAATTTCCTACGGAAAGGAATGAATTCACCTGTTTTCCAATTGATTATGTGTAAGATAGTAGGGCAAAATAGGTTCTATAGTATATTTTGCTGAGTTTTTTCCTGAAAAATTTTAGAGCTAGTCATTAAATAATGGTTTAATATAGTCTTCTGAATATATGTCTTTATTATCAATCAAAATTAGACAAAAAGAATTGATACTTAATTTGATTCTTAGTTCTAATAATTATGATTACCCATCAATACACGCAAGTAAAATTTCTAAGTGAAAGTTCACATCTAAAATTCAGGTTTTGATTTTACATTTAATCGGGAAACACGGCGACTAGATAAATCAGGAAAACTTCATTAATAATGAATGTGGAAAAATTACAGAATGATAAACCAAAAAAATGAAATCAATTATAAATGAAGTCAAATGTAAATGAAGTCAAGAGAAAAAACGACATTGAAAAATACTTTATTCACATTTGACAGAAGACAGTAAATCTTTCATCCTCAAATAGGAGTAAGATTTGTAAAAAAAATACAAAACCCAAGGGAAGTCAGTATTTCTATTCTTTTTTTTTTCAAATGATATTTCCAGTAAATATTTCCAGTAAATATTTCCAGAAAAATATTGTATATTTCATTTCAGTATAGCTCCTCACTGGTGATATTTTATCTTGCAATAAACTTACTGACAAATGTTACGGTCAGCACTGAATTAAGTAAAATAGCTAAGATTTTCTTTTTAAAAACATACGAGTATTTAGAATTTTTATGCATTCACACAAAGTTATTTCTTAACTAACATGTAAAGACTTAGATTTAGATCTTTGTTTGAATTAATTGGCATTTTTTAGATTATATAGGTAAATGTTTAAAACTTTGAATAAGAACATTTGTGTCGAATTTATTTTGAGATGTATGTACAGGTTTACCTTAGAGATAAAGGTAGTTCGTTATCAGATCGTTTAAATAAAACAAGTCACATAGATTTTTGTTTTTTCCCCAGTGCATATAAAAAGGTGTTTGGACTATTGAAATCTATTAAGAAATTACAAACCTTAATTTAAAAGTAAATACTTAGCTATTAAAATACAATTAAGAAGCAGGAAGTGAATGAGCAACTGCGGTTACAAGATAGTGTCACAATACTCAATCGTGTTTTTGATAATTGATTTTAACTGCATGTCAACTCGTCTGGAGTTATTTTATGCTTGACTATATCTCAGCTCACAAGAAAAAAATACCTCTGGTGGTGAGATTCAAGTTCTGGAGATCTGGGGAGGGCAATCTACCAATTACTCCTAGGTCCACTCTGATCCGAAGTGGTAGTTCCTGTTTGGGCCTCATTTATGGGTCGAATAGATCTATTAAAAAATTATTAGTATTCAATTGGAATATTTGATTCCATATAACCCTAAATAATTCATAGTAAGAATAATCACTTGTTTACTAAGGATTATTATTAATTACTTTAAACCTTACTACTGTACATAAGCAAATGACAATTATTAAATAGAAATGATTATTTGAATCAATATAATCATTTGTATTAGATAGGAATATTTGATATCATAACTGTGCAAAAATCCTCTTTAGAAACAACTACACAAAAAATGTAAATATAAATGCGCAATGGACGCGATTCCCAAACATCTAGGCATAAAATAACCCTAGAAGGATTGACATACTATTAAAATCACTCACCTACTCATTTCTCGCTGTCTGTCTGTCTGTCTGTCTATCTATATATGAAGGATGACCCTTGTTTTTCTTGTAATTTCTTTACTAAGAATTAAAAGCATTCAAAATGTTCCTGTCTCGTCGCACCTTCAAACTGTCAGAAAAATTACTTGTCATCATTATTTATTCATTTAATAAACACATGATTTTATTTATAATTTGAACGGATGACAGCAGATCGTACCATCTCAAGTCACTCAATAACCTAGAAGATGGCAAAAACAGATGGGAAACACCTCTCATCATTAATAATTGGCGCGGTTTTTTTTTATATACGCCAGTGTATATTAACAGAGTCCATGTTTTATATCTCTATCTACTTTTATTAATCTGTTGCGAAGACACGCGTCTGAAAGAAGACACCAAGTGTAGAGTCGGCTATAACTGGTTGTTGTTGTTGACTCGCTTCTATCGATCACCAGACAAATACTTTATCACCCTGATCGAGAGAAACTAGTCAACAACAACAATATATTCCTAAACTGAATCCTTGACATTTCATAGTAGTTTATTTTCAGAGTTGTTACTATCGAGAACTTAAACTAGGGACGACAAGAAATGTATATGTTAAAGGCAAAATGTTTATTTTCTAACTTTGATATTCGTTTCTTCAGTTTTGCTTGTCCTAAACAATTCGGAGATCTCCCCTTACTACCTCTGTCAGTCTTAATCACAAAATGAAATTGGCAACGTCTATTTATATTATCACGCTACTGACCTGAAAGGTTATCCAGACCTCCTTGCTTTTTTAAATAAAATATTTTTTACCCAGTATCATCTGTTAATGATGACTTTTGAACGCATCCGTGTCATTCACATAAACTATATTTTCAAATCTATGGACATTCGAAGCGTGATATCATAACAACAATTTCTGACAATATCTATTTTGATTTTTCGACCATTGGCGAAATTACAATTAATATCAATACAGTATTGATTCATCTATTGCTGTCAATACCGCTATATAAATCGATACTGTATTTTACAAGTATATACAGTTTTTTTCAAGCAATTGTATACTAAAAAAAAGGCTAGGAGAGTTGCTTTGCCATTTGATATTTCGGTGTGATATCACTTGATCTCGGTTGACGAAAGAGGCTGACAAACGCATATTTGTATTTATAGAAGTTCCTAGATTTATTGAGAAGTGCTCCTAGTGAAACGGTAATTGTTGCAGAAAATGGAACCGATAGCTCGAGTTCAAATCCTCGACAAAACAGTTTGTGTTCACTTCGCACTAATGCTATGAGTAAATAGTAAGGAAGACTAGGTTCTTTAGCCTTAGTAAGGGAACCAGTCTAGGAGAAGGAAGAATCCGAATTCAAACCTGCTGTACTCAGTTTGAAAAATGAAATGTTACATTCTGGTCGTAGCAGAGGGGTTGGGTAAATACAGAGTTATATTTTCTATTCCTTTTGAATACTGTAAACTTCTTAGCGAATTTCATTTCTTTATATTTTCGCTCTATTTATAGTAATTAGATATATCTTTGTCCAGTGTTCCATTTTTTCTTCTTCATGCACGTGGTAGACGAACTAGGTAAATACATACTTTTATTAAGATTTTTCTTCATTATTAAAGCTAGTCTTTCTTAGTGGGGTTACAATTATGAACTCTTAGAACCCTGAGGAACACCCTCAACCGTATGCCTCTCCTCCCTGAGTTCTTGGCTTGAAAAATATCCGAAAATTTAGAATGTGTTATTTAACCGTGTTACATGCGGTCAAATAACATGTTACAACATCCTTTAGACAATTTAAAATAAACTCAAAATAACTATATACAAAATATGAAATTGCGACATTTTATTGACAATAGTGACGTAGAAGTCGGGTAGGGGATTCCCCGGTCGAAATTCCGTCCGCTTGGGTTTTAATGGTTAAGAAGAGAAGGAAAGTGGTCGTGCTAACGGAAAGATCTAAAGACTCCAGCCTTTCAAATACATCAACTTTTTTTTTCTGATCTCAGCCCTAATTCTCAAAACCCCCAAAGTAACTGTAAAACTCAGTTTTCGTTTTCCACCACGAGACAATGTTTCCCACACTTCCACACTAAAAGTTCCTTGCACCTTCTAACTTTTATACTCACCTAGCAGGTTTGCTCTGTCGACTGGGGCTGTAGAATACGCTGACTGCACCTCTGCAGATGGGTAAGATCCTTTTAACCAGGCTGTTTAACTTTAATCCACTAGATTTTGATTTCTAAAAGCCTAAAATTAGTAGGGGCTTTAAATCTCACTCTCGACACGATGTGTCCCCGTCTCAACCAAGCGAGATGGGTTTCCTTTTTAGTAAATTCCCAACAAAAGTTGGACTCCGTCGAGTTCAAGATCAACTGAAACAAAAACAATACATATGACAAATACCTCTCAAAAAACAAAATGGAATCTCTCCAAATCTCATAAAGAAAACGAAGCAGCATAATTCCCTGGATTTATTGTACCAGAATCATTGAAAGAAACTTATTTAACTAAATTATCCCAATTCTTGATGGAAAAAATATACCTCTCACGTTATTTGAAAGGGTTGTGTGTGAGAGGGAGTTGGAGACCGGTTGAGCAGCCCAGGAGAACGGGAAAGAAACGCGGTTATGGCCAATAGAGTGGGGGTTAATGTGCTGCAGTTCTGTTCGTTCTCCAACTCCCTCTCACACACAACCCTTTCAAATAACTTGAGAGGTATATTTTTCTAAAAGACTGTGTCGCTCGTCTTCATTGTGTCGTTGTGTTCTGCATGCATATGTACATGTATATGTATTATGTGTTTGTATAGTTAGTCATGGTTGTGACTATACAACAATTCAAAAGGGAGTTAAAAAACAGTGAGTTATCCTTAGTTACACAGAAAGGAATAAAAATAGCCTTAGAAAAGCAAGGAGTCACAGACTATAAAAGGATAACCATTTGAAGGAGTGGTGACGAAATACAAACATATATACATTCTGATATTCAACGAATCAATATTTCTCAAGGAAGTGAAAATTAGATACTACCTTGAAAAGGTGGAACAGTACATTTCCACATCCTTGAGGTGCTTTGAATAGCATAAATATGAACGCCACAGTGAGAGTGGCAGAAGACGTCTGACATGTTGAAGGTGTGGTCCATGGGGCCCAGACAACATGAAGGAAAATTGTCCAAACGAAACCAAATGCCTTAACGGAATTTTGTTTTGTTGGGACAATTTTTGCCCAAAAAATCATCTAGCATTTTCAAGATCTGGTGACATATAAGAGAGAGAGAGAGAGAGAGAGAGAGAGAGACAGACAGACAGACAGACAGACAGACAGACAATGGAAATAAAATATGAGGAAACTTGTTTTGAAGTTAGGAAAATAGTGGGGTCCTATATGAAAATTAACAGTAATTAACCAGAAATTACAGAGAAACTAATCCAATTAGAACCAAATGATTAGCTAAAGTTTTAGTAGCTAAAAAACCATACTTAGCCGAAATCTATCAAACAGAACTTACAACAAACATACATTCTTCTACACAAATAATTACTCCGAATAACCACAAAGCAAAAAACCAAAATAAAATCTTCAAGGAAAAACTCAATGAGATTGCCGATCCGTCCACCAATTTCTAAAATAAAATCCAGAACCAAAAACCAAAGCAAAACATCCTAATTACTCCAACCAAACTTGAACCTTCTCCTCAATCTAATTTCAGTCGTGCTACAATGGAAGAAAAATGACTGTTTATATCCAGCTCCTCATCACCTCAATCCAGATAACCCTCAACATCAAGAACAAAATCACAAAAAAAAAAAAAAGTTAGAAACCAAATATTAAAAAGACAATACAAATAAACAAAAACAATGTGGCTCTCAAGGCTCAAAACAATAAAGCTAAAACTCTAAATAGATCTAAGAGTGTAGGAAGAATGGATATTGAAACAGTAACAACATAAATATAAACTTCAAATTAGTAGATACATAAAAAGATACACCTACGAAGCAAAACTATCTACAAAAAATGCCACTGTGAATCAAAATTTATCTCCAAATTTGTCTCGTGCTCGAACTTTTTAAAAATTAGTTACCAACAAACTACTTACAAATCCTATGTATACCTACTGGGGTGGTAGAATACACTGACTGCACCTCTGCGAAGAGGTAAGACACCCATCCCCACTGAGGTCCCCTATTGTCCGTGGTGGGGATGACTCGTAACGTTTGAGAACGGGATCTAGGTGGCTGAGCAGTCCTTTACCGGTAACTGGGTGATTAAATGACTTGTAACGTGCCAATTTGGACGTTACTGGGCAATCGGAGAGGCCTGATTCGATCGGCTGATCGTGTCAAGCCCTAGCACCTATATAATTAGTCACGATCGCATTCTTCAATCTCCTTTTGTAGCAAACTCCCGACCCTTTTTATCTTATATGTGCTCGAAGGCGGTGGCTGAGGGTCAATTGCTTTGAGAAAATAAGTTACTTACAAACAACTCGCTAACAAATCATGTATATATCACAGGATTTGGCATTAAATAACCCCCAATGGTTATATCAACCATTGGGGGTTATTTAATGCCAAATCCTTTAATTAATGCCACGAAACACCAACCAACAAACCAGCAATCACTTACTAGGTTCTGTATTCGATGAAGTATTACGTTATAAAAGTTTTTTTGTAAAAAAGTTCAACGGCTTAGATGCTATATTAAACGATGATTATGATAGACCTTGGCATTGAAGCGCCGCTAGCAGGTCCTCATCTTGACATAGTAGTTCAGGGGAATCAAATCAGAATTTATTGCATGGTGACGTCATAAAAATGTTTGCTGAACCTCTCCTGGATGGTGTAAGGTGTAAGGGAAGGAGAAGAGATCTGCTGGGGCATGTACGCCAATCTTTGAACTGCACCTTTGTTCCAGCGCTGGACTACGATTCCCAAGACCATCACAGAGAAAACTGGGGTTCGTCACTGTGAGTATCTTCGTGGGTTTTCTAGCATTAAACACAAATTTCCGGGAAGATGCTAAGATATATTCATTTTTAATGCCCTGTCAAACCACTGAAGGCCATTATATGCCTAGATGTCCATACTTCATTTTTTTGTGTAGTTGTTTCTTAAAGATATTTAATTTGCAATCTTATCGAATATGAATAATTTTCAAACCATTGTATTTGACCCCTAGACAGGATTCTATCAGGTACTATCACCTCGGATCAGTGAACCTAAAAATAATGGCAATGATGGTATACACCAACCTCTTAGATCCTCAGAGCTGTTGCCTCATCATCAGATACAGTTTAGTGTTAGACTTAGGGTTCCTTTTGGAAGGAGGCTTACCACTCAGCAATATAGCATAATTTTTCTCGTCAATTGAGCGTCTAAGAAGATGGCTATCTCCTAGTTGCGATGGTTAGCGACTAATTCCACGAACACGGTGACCTTTTCATTTGCTGTGTCTAACAAGAAGAAATCAGAATATTTGCCACATGTCACGTCACTTTACATTAGGTTGTCTTCCATAAATGGCTCGCTAGAGGTATGTTATCAGATATCCGGCACACCATGTGAACATCTAGGGTGGTGTAATTGTTGACTAGCAAACCTACACGTGTGGGTTCGAGTCTAAATGGGTACCCTATTCATATATGGCTTTGTGTCACATCTAAGGAAAAGGCTTAGTAAATTATTACTACCTGGCACACCTTGAACAACTGTTTTTAATATTTATATTCACCTTTCATGAATCCGTTGAGAAGTCAGTCTTCTGAAAGTAGATATCTATTTACACCCGACTAGAAAATATCTTGAATCAGTCGAGTGTTAGCTATTTTCTAAAGATAAAGATTTTGTGATTTTGCTTGTATTACCTCTAAATAAAAATCAATACTATATTTATCCGTATACTTTTTTCAGAGAATATAATTTTTGGGTTATAATTCGTCGCAAAATATTACAATTTTACTAGTAGTACTGCTGAAACAGTAACCCTGTCGGCAAGGCCTAGAATATGTCAACTGTATTCTTTTGCAGAGAGTTAAGACTCCCTCATAAAGACGTGTCCTGGTATGATACAAAACTGCATCCAGTAGTGGGGCTTCAGTTCCGGAGATGTCACATAAGGACTTGATATGTCGTTAAACAGATGAATCAAACCATGTCAGCTCAAGTGTAATGGTTCGTCTCTAATATACAAGGTGCCTTCAATAGGTTTCCAGACTTTTTTGTATAGGCATTTGAAATTGTCGCAGACTCTTGAAAATTCACTATGTTATTGTTATACATCTTATGAGATGACTGACCAATATTTATGATTTCAGCTTCAAATGAACAGCTACAGCAGCAATTGGAATACACCCTGCTAAAGCCTGATTGTCACAGCTGGTGAATTTCAAAAATGCAATCTGACACTTTAGAAGAACGATATGCAATAAAATTGTGTTTTAAACTTGGAAAAAATACCACAGAAATGTATGGAATGCTTCAGACTGCTTTTGGAGTATCTTGCATGAATCGAGCATCAGTCTTTGAGTAGCATAAGAGATTTCAAGGAAGGCAGGGAGTTTTTCGTTAAAAAGTGAATATATAAAAGAATCAGTAAATTTCTTCTTTTATCTAAGTTTATCTATTCTCAATATCAAAGAATCGTTTGATTTGATCACCATCAATACTTAGGAATCGCTTTACTGTTATTTTAACCGGCTGCAATCCATGGCTGATTCATTGTAGGCGAGAAAGAGGTCAGAGTTGCATACGACACATTACTTTGCGTCAACTCGTAAATAGCTCTGAGAAGACAGTAATAATAACTCTTCAAGTCAAGGCTAAATATGTGACTGTGCTATCTTCTAACAAAATATCAATATTAAAACCAAATGATATTTTGAAGCTTTTAGGAATAATCACCTCAAAGAAGTATTGAGCAAAAGCTAAAGTTATTTTTATAGAGATGCTTATTCACGTCATTCGTCAAAATGGCACTGGGCTTAGCCCGAATATGCGTGGCAATACAAATGACAGTTAGCTATGCTAAAAATCTTTTAAACTACATTAAATATACATAGCATGCAGTGTATGATCAAAAATGTAATGAGACTAAATCTATAGTTTTTACAACTTTCAAAATTTGAAATTCAAATGAAGATGTGAGCACAGTTGAGCAACTTATATTAAAAAGGGATACAGTCTCGACTAGTCTGGACTAATCCTCAATATATTCTGATCAACTGTCTACATATTTTTTGATTGATTGATTGATTTTAATGGTATGTAAATCCATCTGGAGGAATTTTACGGCTAGAAATTAGGTAATCGCGTTCATTGTACATACTTTTTTTTGTGTAGTCGTTTCTTGTTCATGGTCAGATCGAATTCGAATAATTTTTTAAACAGACCCATAGATGAGACCCAAACAGGTGCCACCACCTCAAATCAGAGTGGAACTAGGAAGTAATGGCAATGGAGGGGCACTCCATATTCTTTAGAAATGGGGTCGCGCCATCAGATACAGTCTCATGTCATACGTAGGAACCTCTTTTTGAGATGGGTCTCACCCCTCTGCAGAGGATACAGTTACTGTATTCAAAGTTCCATCGATTTGGCTTGATACTTTTTGGTCCGCAGATTAATTCGGATAATTAGGTTGATGCAAATGGCACACACTTCACATTCATTTGAGTCAGCTCCATGAGGCCTTTTCTTGTTTCCTAGTTCAGTGGGAAGATTTGATTTCAGTTTAGAAGAATCATTGATCGAGCATATACTGTACTGATCCTAAGTAGAAAAGCATAACAGACATATGAACAAGCATAATTATAGTATCGATAGTTTAGATTAGAGTTCCTCAAAGTGGTTCATGTAGACTCTAAGGGATGAATAAAAACATAGAGGTTCACAGAGGGAGAATTTACTAGTTTGTATTTATGTATCTCATTTCTAATAGAACCAAAATCGCTGCATCATGAAGATTAGTTGTCAGATATCGTACACCTAACAGAATGCTTAATTGAAGTAATGACCGCTAGTGGTGAGTCTTTCACATATAATCCATTCAAAACATACGTGTCTTATAAATGAATAATCGATCTGGCACTGACCGAAAAGAACCGGATCTTTTCAGTGCCGTTAATGACGCATTTAATCATATTTTAAAGAAAGAAAATATTTAGAAACAATCATTATTCAAAAAAATTATATTATAAAAACACTGAATTTCAAAATATCCACTTTTATAATAAGTTATGAGATGTATTTAAAAATAGATTTTTTTAGACATACGAATAAAAATATAGATTTGAAAATGAAAAAAAATGATGAAAAAGTAAGAATAAAAAACAATGCCTGAAAACTTAATTCTAATTGATGGTAACAGAATTTTCAAATTGAATTATTATAATCAAAAATCTCGCTCAGATCGAAGAGATCAGGATTTTCTTTTAAGTCAATTTCAGTATTGTCAGGTATTTGTTGGTGTTGTTTTTATAATATGATTTGATATTCAATTTGTTATAACTTTTCTGCATTTTATAAATACTTTAATTTTAAAACTGAAAAACATTTTTCAAAATCCACTCCACCAAACTCATCCTTCTCATAAAAATAAATCGAGAATTATAAGTGACTTTGCATTTATAATTGTAGTTTCTTTTCTCATAAAAACTGTATTAAGCCCTGTACAAACAGTTTTTGTAATTTGATATTCAATCAATTTATTTTGGGGTGAACGGAAGTCAAATTTGGTCAAACAGGGAACATCGAGTAAAAAGTCTGAGAAGCCATGAGATAATGGTCTTAAAATACCTCGAGGTAAAAAGAAGGTATGTTCAGATAAATATGATTTATAGAAAAATTAGTAAATTAAATAAACCGAGTGAGGCCGTTTGAATTGGCTATTTCGAGGACATTTACATTGAACATTGCAAATTTGTCAAAAAATACGATAACACATACAATGAGCACATGCTTATAGGCCAGAAGTTCATCGGAAATCCATTCATGACCTCTAAATACCATATGTTGGAAAGAATTTAATGTTTGTGGACTTTAACACACGTAAAAGCGCAATAAAACAAAATAAAGCCAAACAAATAAAAATCTAAGACCAGACTTTTGAGGAGCATTAATTGCAAAAGACAGTATCAAACTAAATTAAATAAATATACATAATTTGACTAGGATGTTTGCTTCAAACAATGGAATTTTACATGTCATGTATCTGATATTTATCCTGGAAATTAACTTTAGCGACCAAATATTAGCAATTTAAAGAAAATGTTCATTGTGTAACTTTTTCGAAAAGCCAAGGCAGAACTAAAATAGATTACCCTAACGAGAGAGCATGTAGGTACTATTTACCAACCCCTCCGCTCGGGCAGGATATGACACAAGGTCAATTTTTAAGCGGAGTTTAACAGGTTTGAATTCAGAGTTTTCCTTCTCCTAGACTAGTTGCCTCACCAAGGCAAGTCCGTCCTACTATTTACCCATAGCTGGAGGGAGAATAAGGGGGTTCATACCTTTCCCAAGGGTATTTGCCCGAAAGTGAACGTAATAGCGCGACTGGAGTACGAACTCGCGTACTACGATTCCGCAGTGCATCGCTTTAACCATTACACCACGAGGACACCCCATATTTACCAACCCCTCCGCTCGGGCAGGATATGACACAAGGTCGAGTTTTTTTTTAAGCGGAGTTTAACAGGTTTGAATTCAGAGTTTTCCTTCTCTTAGACTAGTTGCCTCAACAAGGCTGAAGAACCTAGTCCGTCCTACTATTTACCCATAGCTGGAGGGAGAATAAGGGGGTTCATACCTTTCCCAAGGGTATTTGCCCGAAAGTGAACATAATAGCGCGACTGGAGTACGAACTCGCGTACTACGATTCCGCAGTTCATCGCTTTAACCATTACACCACGAGAGCATGTAGGTATTTGCTTTAGAATAGATATGAATAGTATGTTCTACATCGGCGTTTTCACGAAATTTCCAGGTGTACAGAAAATATTTCGGTGTTTTTTAAACCCCAAAATAGGCATTTCTGAGAGATGTCACCCTAAACTCCGGTTATAAAAAGTAAAATTTACTGAAATAATCATAAAATATATTACTGAATCTTTCAGTCCAAAATATAGGAAAATTGCTGGAAACCATTGGGGTATCTTGTCGATAAGACTGTCAACTTCTAAGTACTTTATCTTTTCAACAGAAATGATAGAAACGAAACAAAATGAAGAATATTTGCTCAAAAATCCACGATTAAGAATATGTACATGTCCTTTTACCTTAACAAACGTCAAACAACTTTACCCTAAAAAAAACCCTTAAAAATATAGTGATCAGATTTTTCTAGTTGCTCATGAAAGTGTATTTAAAAATCCTATAGAATCTTGATTGAATACTCATATTTTATCGTTAATTCTTACATCTTTCAATGCATAGCTCGTTGAAATAACAATATAAGGTGTTGAGGAAATGAACGATAAAACTATAATTTGTTGCCATTGGATATCGTCAATGAATTTGTTCTCAATTAATTTGTCCTTTAATAACGTCTACGATCTCTGCTGATTATATCTTCTCGGCTTCAAATATCAAATTCCGGATGATATCATCGGGCAAAGAAATCATTTAGGACGTTATGTTTGTAGGATCTGATATATGGAAAGGGAATTAGCAACAGACAAAAGGACTGACTGACAAAGAGAAAAATTAGAAAAGATTGACCGTGATGGTTTGTGTATTAACAAAGAATCTATGAAGAAAACCACTCCACTACTAGTAACCAAGGAAACAGAAGCTTATACAGCTACCTACGTCTTTTGTTCTGTCTATGTCAGTTGCCATAGCAAAATGGTAAGGAAGATGGTCACTCGAGTTTTTACTTATCCTTATGAGAAATTTTCATGTTAACTTTTGCTCAATCTAAGATAATCTTTAAAGATACTTTCAGTTCATATTTCTGAAATACAGGGTCAATTAAAGGCTTTTCTTTGGATTAATTGATTTTAAACGTCATGTTACAGTCTAGGATTATTTAATGCCTTGAGGTTTGGGAATCGCGTTGATTGCACGCTTATATTTAAATTTGGGTAGTTGTTTAAGAGTTTTTGCACACAGTAATATGAAATATTCCTATCTAATACTAATAATTCATACAAAATTATATAATTCCTGGTAAATATTACTATTTAATAATAATCATTTGTTCCCACGTAATCTTATAGTTTCAAGTAACAAATATTAATTTAGCTATATAGCATTAAGTATTCCTATTGAATACGAATAATTTTAAAAGGATCTATTTTAGCCATGGATGGGACCCTAACTATCACTCTGTGTCTTTGAGTATGAGGGAGTAATGGTAATGAAGGGCTACTCAGTACTTCCCATATTTACGGAGGGTTTACTTTTCTTCAGTCAGTATATTCTAAGATCACTGTCAGTCGACACTTGATGCGCAATTTTAAATTACCATAGCATCGGTTCCATACACAATAAAATGTGTTTAGAAGTGAAATTAAATTATTTTAAGAGTTGAGAAATAAATTGGTTGAAATTATTATTGTTGATTATTACATTTACAGAATCAATACTGACTCATGTTTCAAGTAGAAAACAAAGTAAACAGTGTCCAGTGCAAAATTCCTTCATTCCTATATTTGCTCAATGAAGACAGATTAGGAGACAGAGCTTTTTAGAAATAGTGTACACCGTGTCACTTTGTTATGAGTTAGTGTGTTTCTAAATGAAAATATCTCTTAAAATAAATTGGCAGATTTGAACGATGTCTTGGCCACGGAGTTGAGTCCATTTGACAATGATGACTCAATAATTATCCGCACATTTGGTTAGTTTTACGAAATGTCTATCATTCATGGTTATTTTATGCCGAAGTCAGTTTATCAAGTATTCTGGCCGATTCTATCTTCAATTGTCCTCTTAATTTCAAGTCTTCCAGTCTCTTTACCAACCCTTTTTGGATTGTTCCAAGCGCATCAGTTACGATTGGTATCATCATCACTTTCGTATTTCATAGTTTTTTTTAGTTCTCTTGCAAGGTCTGGGTATTTATCTCTTTTCCTTTTCTTTTAATTTTACTCTGTGGTCGGCCGGGACGACAAAGTCCACTATTTGGCAGTTTCTTTTTTTTTTTTTTTTTTTTTTTTTGACTATCACTAGGTCTGGTCATCTGGTCGAGATCAGGTGATCTGTTTGTTTCTCAAAGTCCCAGAGAACGTTGTTCGTCTCATTTTTCAGGACGGTTTCTGGATTGTGCTTATACCACGTTGTAGTATGGTCAAATTTAGACTTCATGCACAATTCCCAGTGGATGAGCTTCCCCTCCCAGTCGTCTTTAGTCTTATACTCTCTTTGCGCTAATTTGCTCTATTCGCTTATTATAGGATTAATTGGTTCGTCTCTATCACTACATAACCTACATTTTGTTGCATCTTATTTATTTTTGCTTGAACAAAGTTTGTCCTCTATTATTATTATTATTATTAATTTTTGGAATACATCAGATAACTTCATTAACAACAACAATAAATTTAAGTACATCATCAATTATTTCTTCCTCAGTATCGTCTTTTATTAACGGACTGTAAAGCTGTTAAATAACAGGTTAAAATATTTGAGGTTTTTAGGGTATTTTTCTGCTCGGACCCTAGAGTGAAGGGACTCAGGGTTACAAACCAATGTACTAATATAGCTCAAAATCATTTTAAGTATTATAAACAGACTCATAGATGGGACCTAAATAGATACTATCAGTCCAGGTTGGAGTGGACCTGGAGGACTGCACCCACACAAAGATCAAGACTTTAGCCTTACTACTGGATGCAGTTTCGTGTCATAACCAGTACACCCTTTTTAGAGGGGGTTCTCAGGTGATACAGTTGATTTATTCCACGCTCCACCGACAGGTATTTTCGTATAATCTTCGAGCAACAGTATTGAAGGAAAAATTATTGATTCACACCTTCGTGTTTATTTTATACGGACATTTAAGGACTTCTGTTTATTCAACAAAATCTTACCCATTAGATAATCTATGGACCAAGATCACTCATACGATTGAGGATATTACTTAATGTAAACCGCAAAATATATTTGTTAAGCTTCAGAATTGAATCACGATTTGCATATGCAATGACAGTGGGCGTGTAAAAGATGAACAATCGTAAGAATAAGTCGATCTAAATTAAAATTATTTCTTTTCTCTTATCAATCAAATTGGTTTTTATTATCTATGGAATTGTAGGTATAGAAACTTTAAGCTTCAGAAGGAATGTATAATGTATTTTTTTTCATCATACAACGTGTGAAAGCACGTGTGATACCATGTCCTCATCAGCCGCCATCCATGTATATTATTGTCATGAAAATGTATAAAAAGGCAGAGAGTGACTGCCATAAATGATCAGTCTCGTAGAGGCAACACTAATAACTCTGACAATCACCTGCCATCTATCTCGGTCCTGGGTTGCAATGTCTGGCTCGGCGAAAGACAAGTCTGACAATTCCCGAGTGTTTGCAGCTTTTCATCTGTCTGTCTCTTCATCTCGGCACTGCGCCTTGCAGGATAGTTTTTGCCAGACTTGATGTTCTCGTCACAAGAACATACATCATTTTTCTTTTCTTCACGACGTTATGCAGGCTGTCAAGTGACCCAAAAGCAGTAGATTCTTTTTTGACGTCCTCATTTGTGACGTGGTCTCTGTATGAGATATTCCAGATCTTACAGTAGCATCTCATCTCAATGTATCTCCAGAGATCAGTAGTGAAAGTCCAGAATTTACAAGCGTACAGAAAGTTAGAGATAACAAGTGTGCGCATAAATTTGATATTTGAAGCCATGGAGATGTAATCATCATTCAACCCATGATGGTGACATCATTAATACTGAGAACAAAAATAGGTTTTAAACTAGCGTACGTGCAAGTAGCCCCACTATATATATATTTATATATAATTAATTTAAGATTCATTTGAGGTTGTATGAGTGGCCTTAGGGTCGGCAGCACAAAATTAGTAAGCCGAGTTCAAATTCCGGATGACGCATTTGTGTTTTCTTAATTGATATTAACAACATGACAACCCACCAGGAGTTATTTCATGCGCAAAGGTTAGGGAATCGTGTACATGGTACATTAATAGTTACTTTTTCTGTGTAGTTGATTTTTAGAATCTTTTTTACGGACAGATACAAATCAAGTATTCCTTTCTAATACAAATAATTTGTACACAGTTGTATGATTTTAAGTATTCATTATACTAATTCTTACACATATAGTTTGAATAGACTATTTCGATTTAATAACAATAATTTGTATTCATAGTGTTATATGGTTTCAAGTAACTGATAATAATCCTTAGCAAACAATTATGACTTTAAGTAATTATTCTTAATACAAATAATTTACACATTTACATTGTATCAAGTATTCCTATCAAATAATTTTTAAACATATCTATTTGACCCATAGAGGGAGCTCTAACATGTACTATTACTTTGATCTGAGTGAACCTGTGAGTAATGGCAGTAAATGTGTATTCTACACTCCCCAGAGATTCAAAACCGGAACCTCACAATCAGATAAACTTTAGAGTCATATCTAGGACACTCTGTTTTTAGGGGGATTTTCTCATTCGGCAGTAGATATAGATAAACCTAGCCTAAAAGGCTAATTATGTTTTATTCACTCTCTCTCGCTCTCTCGCTCTCTCTCTCACACACACACACACACAGGGTGCAAATATTTCCTGACCCATAAAAAGGAATAA
>CAUZXS010001217.1:0-60000 GCA_963585895.1 Sepioteuthis lessoniana | reverse complement strand
ATCCCCGCCGAGTGATGTGATGGGCATAAAAGAATGAATAGCTGTCATCCCTCTAATGGAAAGTCTATGCCAAAGAATAGTTGGCGAAAATTTGACCGTTCAAAAAAGTTTTTAAAATATTTTACAGTATAACGATGTATAAGGGGGGAGAATGATGTCGACAAAAATAAAATCGGCGAGTCGAATTCAAATTCAGGCAAAGTTAGTTTAAATTCAATTTAGCACTAACGTCCCCGGAAAAATAACAGTCAATGGTTCGGAAGATTGGGTTTTCTAGTCTTGGTTGGTAACCAGTCTAGGAAAAAAAATCTGAATTTAAAAAATAAAACCATCACGCCATGTGCCCTTTCTACCATGTTTTACAAATCTTGGAAGGTCTGCGTCCTGATGTGGACTGAACAAATACCTATATGATGACGATATAATAATGAATTCAACAGAATGTTGATATTTGGCAATAAACTATATATATGTACTTTCCTCCTTACTCATAAATACGACAAAAGTAGATGTATCAATGTATCCTTTATTTACACCGGAAATATATATTTTTCAACAGTCACTTCAATGTACTTAAACTGAGCATTATACATTGAAAATTTGGCTTGTCAGGGATGAGATAATGGAACTATCAACCCTCTGTGTGTGTGTGTGTGTGTGTGTGTGTGTGTGTGTGTGTGTGTGTGTGTGTGTGTGAGAGAGAGAGAGAGAGAGAGAGAGAGAGAGAGAGAGAGAGTCGGAAATTTTGCAAAAGATCTGTACAACTTTAATTACTCTAATGGTTTATATGAAGTTTCTTAAAAATATTTTATTTTGAATAATGAATATATTTGAGTATTCAATACACTCTTCATTTGTCCAAAAAAGTAAATTCTATCTGGATTTTTTTTTTGCTTTATTGGATAACCTTTTAAAGTTAATATGATGACTCGACTTCAAAACTTAACGATCAACTTTGAACGTAAGTGTTGCTTAGAAAGACAAAACTGAACTTGGATATCTAAATATCACTCCAAATTGAAATCTAAAAAGACTTTATGATTTTCGCAGGGGAAAAACATCATTTATATGCAGAAAGTAAAGTGAAACAAAACAAACAAAACTCAACGAATCAGTGAAAAATTTACAAAAGTCTGTAAATTAAAATGTTTCATTAATTGGAAGTCATTGAGAAAATATTTCGGTGTTAAATAAAACTGGTGTCAGTGTATTCTCAAACGTATCAATGACATTTTACAATGTCTGTATTGCAATAATCTAATACAAATACAAATTCTCTTCTAAAATTTCCCAACACGAAATTCTTGCATACATTGAATCATCATCATCATCAAGTCGTGCCGCCAGCACGGATATCCTTGACCATCTCTCGACACTTTTCCCTATCGTTCATCGCCTCCGGCAGGTCTTCTAGGTTAAACCATAAAAACTGAAGCATCTTCATCTGTTTTCCTATTAAGAGTAAATAATTCGATTTCACTGTACACATTTGCAGAGGTTAAAAACTGATATCGATATAGATCATCTTCGTTTTTTTTTTTTTGTTTTTTTTTTTTAGATAATATGCCAATCTACGTCGTGAAATCAATAATTATCATTGCTATAAGTCGCTTAAAAGCTGGCTTTTAAGCTCGATGTCAAGTTACTCCTATTTATTGAATTCATATGATTGTTCGAAAATAACTGAATTGGAATTATGATTTTACATCGAGAGACTTAAGAACAGAAATATGAAACACCATGGCACTATCTTGAACATCAATAGATGTCACACTTATTCAAATACAATGCGACTCAATTACTTCAGCTATTTTATTCGGATCTAAAATGTTATAGCAAACACGTGGGTAAGAGAGGGGAAGACATCGTAAGGATCAATGAATGAACCCCGGCTTGACTGACACACTAAAGAGACATTCCCGATCTCAACACTTTAACGGATTCAACTCGAACTGCTATCTACAACTGCTGACTGACCCTAACTTCAACGGCCGACTGCCTGAATTCAAAATTCTTTTATTATATAATCCGCTTATTATCTCATTCGGTGTGACGACACCTTCTTAATTATTGCATCATACGATTATAAACTTGTATTTCTTACCTAGATAACAAATACTTGATTTGTTTATGTTAAATATCCAGTCAAGAGTTATTTTTACATGACTCATCCGTCACACATGCAAAACTATGACCTTTTGGGAATAAGTACACTTACATTCAAAGAAATTAGCTTACTTACAATTTTACCGAATAAATGAAGTAACTAATATAATAAGTTAATCACCCAAATTATTTTACTATCTTAAGGACTTCTCAACATAGAAGATTTTGGTTTATTTCAGAATTTTATTTTAATCAATCTAAAAAATTACTTTGGATATAAATGCATAATACATTTTCAACAATACATTTTATAAAATCAAAACTTAGGGTTAACAATGTATCTTCCTATAAAGTTATCTCCCTTGGTCATAGTCATATAAAAGTCGGGTCATTGTTGGAGAGATCGAGAACGCAAATATCATCATTAGCACATCATCATTATCATCACCAAGCTGCAAATAAAACCAGAAATGCCTTTATTCCTAGATTTAGAGCGTTCAAAAAGTATATTGCTAAAAAGAAAGATACCACTACAATTCGCCATTTTTCCTATAATCCAGTAACATAAAAAATCAAATAATAATAATATACGTTAAGTTTTCCCACCAAGAACAAGAAAAAGTAAATCTCAGTCCTCCAGGACTCGTCTGTGGGTATTTTTACTGATTTTAATAGTACGGTCATTTGGCTGGTATTGATTCTTCCACGGATTTTTAAGTCTTTCAGCCTTTTTGTTCTGTTCTTCGAGATTGTATTGACAACTCCCACTATAACTGTCACTTTTACGCTTCATATTTCATCAATTTTCTAGTGAGGTCGTTTGACACCTTTTCCCTTGTTTACTACAAACAGATGAGGTCTTCTGGGTTAATTTATTATTACTATATTATTGCAAATTGATACTGAAAAGTTCTCAGCCTGATTCAAAAGGGAAACATATAAAGATATTCTTCAAATTCATCTTACAGTTTAAACAACTTGGCACTTTGGTTTTCAATTTAATTTTCTTCTAAAAAAATAATAAATAAAACAATGGTCATTCCAGTTATCATTATTAGCAGGAAGCCGTATTAGTATTATTACTCTTATTAATAAAACCACTTCTAAAATCAAAATTATATTAAATATTTCTTTGATATTTTAACTGTGTTGAAATATGGTCAAAATATTGAAAAAAGGAGTTGTAAATATAAGGAAACTTTGTAAAAAACTTTTTCTCGACAATGACTTTGGCACATATATATCTTCAGTGACTATTTACTCAAACCTTCCATCACGGAGAGGATGCAACACTAAATCAATTTTTAAGCCGAATTCAGCTGGTTAGAAATCAGAATTTTCCTCCAAGATAGGTTGTCGTCGTGTAAATACTAAAGAGTCAAATTTGACCGTTTTTTTTTTTTTACCCATTGTTGTGTTGAGGGAAAAAGGAGATAGGTTCATGCGTTTTCCGAGGCTATTAGCGTAAAAAGCTTGCTCCATCGTTCTGTATTTGAACTTTGCATGTCGAGTTCCTTACCTATGACAACAGCCTATACGCCACGTGTGTCTCTTACGTATTAACTTACAGTGTGTTGATTCAAATGAAAAATAATTTGATAATAAACCGAAAATTGAACGAAATACAGAATCATTTTGATTCAGAGATATTCAAGGTTGAAAAATTCATTACTTCAAAATCAAAATAAGATGAACATTTTGAAAGCAATAAGATTTTTTAAAATTTTCAATAAAACGTTTAAAATGATGAGATAAAAAATACGAAAAAACATTTCGAATGACAAAAATTAAATTATTGAAGCAGAAACAGAAAAGAAAACGAGTTGAAATATTTAAAACTAGAAATTTAAGCAGAATATATACATTCCACCCCTACAAATGGGGAAAAAGGGAAAATAAGTGGAAAAAATCTGATTGTAAATCCTTTAAAGAGTGATCACATAACAGGAAAGGACAAGGCGTTAAGACAAGATGGAAATAATGAAATTTCCGATTAACGTATTGTTAGGATTGTTAATATCGTCAAAAACGAACCTCATTAGAAAACCTATTGATAATTCTTGTCTTGCATAGAATTTATTTGAAAGGTGTAAAAAAGAACAAAATAAAAGAAAACGATATATGCAAAAAAAAAGAAAAGAAAAAAAAAGGTGGATGATATCCCACAGCATATTTTCCTGCATACTTTGTATGGATAACAATAAAATCCTAAATCGTTTTAATAATAAATTGGATTATGATATAAACTTCCTCCTGAGATTAGCGAGTTAGATCATTGACGGTGAGTTTGATTCTTTTTGCTTGTCTTATTCTTTAGGTTTTGAGCTAACCTTAGAAAATGACAGCCCTCCCCCATTAGAAAATTCATGCATAAGATAATCTATGTAAGATTAAACAAGAATTCTATTTTTGAAACCTGTTTAAGAATTTCACTGAGACCTTTGCAGAGATTTTAACGATGCCAACTAGAATATTTGTATGATACAATTTGATCGTTTAAGCTGCAGTTAGTCTGGTTCAATCGCATTTTACGTACATACAACAATTTTAATAATATTACTTATAGATCTGAAGAAACCGGTTAAGTTTCCGTTGTGAAAACGTTCCGTGATGATACTGATGGTTCTATCTAGGAAGGATTTAATGATTCTGATAAGTATTTTAAATTTATCTTCGTTATACTTAGAACGATGAAAATGCTCAGTGCAAACGAAAACCCCACAAAATTAACAATCAGTTTTAAATTGAAGTGGAAATTGTTTTTATTTGCTAATTTAGAACATTTTAAGTATCTTGAACTGTTATAAATATCTCGATGCTCTGTGCCAAATATATTATCAGATTCGGTCTGATAATCGCATAGGCGAGAAACTGTCACTAAGCACCGTTTACTGTGCCTACGATATCGTAACTTTGGTTTATATATGCTCTATCACTGTTGTCAAATAGTATTTATTTATAAATAAAGCAAACTATGGTTATAAGAAATAAATCACACTCGCGTGAAAACACACACACACACACACACACACACACACACACACACACACACACACACATATATATATATATATATATGATAAAATCAAAGTTCATATAAATTAGATGTGTTTTCTCGTCTGTCAAAATCATTCAGGTATACTTTTATGAATAAAAGAAATCATCTAATTTATAAAGATTATATAAAATAAATTCATAGTCAAATACATGACAAATGCCTGACACCAGAGTCATCAGACGAAGGCTTTGTTGGCTGCACAGTTTTTTTACAACTGCATATATATATATATATATATATATATATATATATATATATATATATATATATCCACAGACAGACTATTTTGTTGTATCACAACTCTTCATAGTGGCTAGACACGCGTGATGCTTCTAGCAGGGATCGAAACCCGCCTGAATTTACGTCAGTTGGATATCTTACCCAACAACGATCATCATTCTCAGCGTAAGCGAAGGAACTTTTTACGTACATACTTTTTACACATACGCAATCGGCTACTGGAGAGTTCAATTCATGAGATGAGCAGTTGTGTGTGTGTGTGTGTGTGTGTGTGTGTGTGTGTGTGTGTGTGTGTGTGTGTGTGTGTGTGTGTGTGTGTGTGTGTGAAAATTAGTAATATATAGATTATTTTATATTAATCTAAATTTTTTAACGCCATTCAGAATTATCATACCTTCATAATGTGTCTAATAAAGTTTTAAATCATATTCAAGAAATATCCACGAATTTTATTTGAACAAGCATTGCTCTTGTAATTTCACACGTCATCATGGCATACAGATGAGCACTTCTTTATATCAATAAATTTAAAATGTTGATATAAGTCGTGCATAAGCATCTTTCGACTGAAGTACTTTCAAATTGTTTGAATAAACAGAAGAAAAAGAATGGTAATAAGAAAGCAAAGACATTTAATTTGGATAGAAGGAAAAATAGAGAGAGAGAGAGAGAGAGAGAGAGGGAGAGAGAGGGAAAGAGTGAGAGAGAGAACACAAAGTGATGAAAAGAATGTTAACACACACACATACACACACATATATATATATATATATATACAAGGGTGATCTAAAAAGTTCATATGATGACGTCATATCTGTTGTTTATAATTCTTTACCTATAGAAAACAAATACTGCAATACCGATGGTGGAATTATGTAAACGACAAGGAGGACTATGTTAAAAATAATCTTCAGTTGGGTACATTCCATGAGAATATCTTGGTTAGCTTATGAACCTTTCCGGTGATTTTCGTATATATATATATATATATATATATAATTCTATTTTTGTATTTTAGCCTAAGATACACCTGAGGTTTATACTCGGCATGAAAAGTACCAACAGAACTTTCACATTATATCTTTTTTATTCATAAACAAAATATGTGGTAATTAATATGTTCTAAAATGACAGAATAAACAAATACATCCAATTATTTCATGTTTTAAAATGTATTACTTTCATTTATGAATGAATATAATTTAAGAGAAAACCAGTGCACTTGTAGCAAGATAGAAAAAATCCTGTCAAATTTTACATGTAGGGTGATAGGAACTGCAGGTGAGAAAATAAATGGACAAGTGGAGTGCTGCTTACTCGGAGTACACTTTTCCACAGCACCGACTCAGTCAGGCAGTTTTGATGGATGGGTCACACTAGCATGTCTCAGCCTCCATACTTAAAGATGGGATGAAACTTCCTAACCCAAATGAACTTTGGGCTAATATGGCGTTCTGTTTGACGTTTCCAAATTTGATTGGTTGGTTTTATGGACTGTCAATCCTTATACTATTTCATAGCGAACCCGCTTTAACAATCATGGTCTCCGATTACAAAAATGTATCTTTATAATCATCTTAAAGAGAAAAAGACTTAATCATCTCAAACAGATTGACTTGACTCAAAGATGGAACCCTAACAGGTACTAACTCTTCGGATCCGAGTAGACCTGGGAGTAATGGCAATGAAAGAGTATATCACAACCTAGAGATCTAAAATTGAAGCCCACCACTGGATGTAGTTTATTGTCATAACCGAGGAAAAACTTTTGGAGCGGGTCTTACCTCTCAGTAGAGGATACCGTCGGTACATTCTAAGTCCTACCGAAATTACCTTATACACCCCAAATCTCCAAAACACTGGATGCAATTTAATGTCATACACACTGGATACACCACATTTTTGGTGGGGGATCTTACTCTTCTGAATGGTATGCAGTCAGCGTATTTTAAACTCCACCGACAAGGAGGCGTTTTTCACATTTCTAATTAATTGCATGAAGACAATGTTAATCCTGGCGGACTGTTGTAAGTTTCCCACAAAATCAAGTGAGTGCTGATCATAATATTAACTGAAGTTGTACTGACAAAGAATAGAAAAGAAGAATCTTTTCTGATGTGGTAAGCTGAAATTCATGTTAGAAGATTTGTGTAATATTACTCTGGTAACAGGACAAGGTTAAACAATAGATATTTGATTGACATTGGGTTAACGTTAATGCAAGATATAAATCAATACGGAAAAACCATTGCTTGATTGCCAGGCTTTGATTAATTGTTGAGGAAGAAAATCGGAGCGAGGAAATTAAATCTCACGAAGAAGAAAATATCGAAGACATTATATTCCAAAATAGAAGAAAGTGGAGAGTTGCTATATAATGCTAAATTGCCGTTACGCTTAGCGCAACGGTTATCGTCATAGGAAATGGAATCGGCAACACGAGTTCAAATTCTACTCAATGCTGTTTGAGTTTCACTTCACGCTACTCCTCTGGGGAAAGCTATGAATACATCTGTTCCCCACCTTGTCTATGGGTAAATAGTAATAAATACTGGACTCTTAAGCCTTGGTTTAGCAACAAGTCTATGAGAAGGAAAACTATGTATTCAAACCAGCTTTACTCCGCTAAAACATTGACCTTGTATCACATGCTACTAAACAGCTCCCTTTAAAATGATCTAGACAAAAGTAAGTCGAAGGTAAACCAAAATAAGCGGTATTTATCATTTACTAAATTTTGTTTGAATCTTTGAGACGCAGAAGAGTAATTATTATTTCTCTTATAAACTCATCTTGGTTATCGTTTAAATCACAGTATTTCGACCATAGAGCACTTCAGCCTTCTTCAGGTGTCTGTAGCATGCAATAACATTCTTGGAATTACGATTGATTGATTTTCACATCATTGATTTTAACAATTATGGGTTAACAATCATAGATTTTTGTTGTTCACTCCCAACCAAAGACCTTTGATACGTAAGGCCAAGGTGGTCACTATTTAACTGTACTCTCACTCACTGACGCGTATTTGGTGCTTCGCTGGCATTGTGTCGTTAAGCATGGTTCCACTAGGGTTGACAGCGTCTGTGTCCTCACACCCACGATTACTATCTCCCTTCTACATTGTGTTTCTGATCACAGAAGGTGAGAAGGTCATTAGATAAGGTTACTGAGGGTCTGAACAGAAAGACGGCTAGTGATCACATCAAGAATAATTCTTGCACAAAAGAAACAAAGTCCACACATATTATAAATGTATCAACATCTTTATCTATATCGCTTGTAACTCTTCCTGTTCTTGTCTTAGTCACGAGACATTGGGGTATGCATAAGCTGGCACATGGTAGTAATTTCAGGAGGTCTTTTCAAATGATATGGACTCTAGCAGCAGCTGGAATAAGACCTTTGATCAGCGGAAACACACTGCTTATATACCATTGAGTTTCCTGTTGGGGTGTGTGCAGGTCGGCACGAAGCTTGCCGATTGTAGTTAATGACGAAATAATTCTTTGCAAATTGGGAATCGAAGATTTGTTCCACCCCTTTGTAAAAACTCCAACTTATTCTATATTTCACCTGTCTCAAATATTTTAGAGCGGTTATTTTTTATTATGTGATATTCTAAACATGAAAAGCACCGACGTTAAGAAAAAGGCCTTTTTTATAAACATTATATTTCCCACTTTCTTCCTGGCTGTCAAGTTATCTTATCTCCCTTTTGACCTCACCGCTAAAATGATACAATCATGATTTCAACTTCGCTAAAACTAGATCAACTGGTTATAAAGTGTTGACACTTCATATTGTAAATTTTGACACTTCATATTTTTAAGTGCTTTGGTACTCTTCACTGATTCTGGCCAATACACAAGTCTTTCAAAAGAAAGTGTATTTTAACTCTCTTCTTTTTTCTTTATTATTTTCCTCAATCAATTCTTTTAATTAATCCTCTCAGGACCCCATTGTCACATTTTAACAATGATGGATTTTTACAATTTTGGGTTTAAGTTTAAATTTTTCTACTTGGTTTGGTTTGTAAGTTTTTAATAGTATATCAACCTTCTTGGGTAATATCATTTCTAGAAATTATTTCGATCTAATAATGATTTATTTGCATACAAGTCTATGTCTTCAAGTAAGTAATGATAATTCTTAGGAAACAATTATAGCTTCAAGTAACTATTCTTAATACAAATTATTCACAGTTATATGATACCAATTATTCCTCTCAAATACTAATAATTTACAATTAAATCTATTTGACCCATTGATAGGATCTTAATATGCGCTACCACTCCAGTTTAGAAAGGACCTAGGAGTGATTCCAACGAAGAAGTAGTCCACACTTCCCAGATTTCTGGAGCTTGAACCTCATTATCAGATAGTTTAATATCGTACTCAGTATATTATTTTTCAAAGGTTCTTAGCTCTTTGCAGGAGGTACATTCAGAGTATTCTAAGCTCCACCGGTAGGGTGGGATAATGTTCTGGGAATTACAAACCAAACCCTTCATCTCATATCAGTTGATTCAAGTTTGATTAACTAGGAAAAATTAATTGAAATGAGATAGTCTTATCTTTATTATGTGATATTTTTATAGCATTATCTCCATTGGGTAATTCATTCGCCAAAAGCGACGAACCAGCAATATCTTAGTTAAAAGACAAATGTTTTCTTCTTGAGTTAAAGAGGATGTTATTATTTTCATCGTTCCCCGGAGCAAACCGAGCTGTAAAAAAACTATTGTATGCAAATTAAATGCTAACATTCTAGCTGAGTAATCACAGAGGAACTCGATTGCTGAGAGGAAATTCTGTTCAAAGAAATTAGAATGAAAGAAGAGGGTTTTATTAGTAGTTGCTAAGCTTATCTATGTAAGATATATACTAAAAATGTGCAGCAACTAGAGAGGACTTTTTACATGTCAACTTGTTTTATACCAAGAAAATTAGAGAATTTCATTCATTAAACGCTCTTATCAATATTTTTTGTGTAATTGTTTTTCAGATGTTTTTATGTCCACGGTTCTGTTGAATATGAATAATTTTTAAATAAATCGATTTGACCCATGAATGTGACTTTAACATGTACTATCGCACTGGATCAGAGTGGACCTTGGAGTAATGACAAATAAAGGGTACTCTATACTTCCCAGGTCTCCATAACTGAAGTTCACCATCAGATGCAGTTTAGTGTGATTCTCAGAATACCCACTTTTGAGGAGGTCCTATCCCTTTTTAGGGAATACAGTGTGTACTAAGCTTCACCGACAGAGTTGTGTACCCCTTGAGTAAGTTAAGAGTATCTTAATGTCCCACCAAGCTATAATACATTTATTGCAAATTTCTCAATTTCTTCTATATCAAAGAAGAAATTAAAGCATCAACTTCGATATCAATGATGAACCCAAGTGATGAGAATGATAGCTGATTGGTACGTTGGTTTTTTTTATACAACCCCAGATCAAAAATATATACTCACCGCTTTTAGAAAACCTTTCTTCTGTTTTTTTTAATCCATGAAAAATAAATTAAGCACAAATCTGAGAGTAAACCTATTTTATTTCATTGCCTAACTTTCAGGTTTCATGGAACAAACTCCAAATAAATTAGAATAATTAATTTTGATTAATAATCAATATTTTTCAACATATGATAGAAAATCAAATCATTGAATCACTAAATTTTGAAGAAAAATGATAGAATGATTAAAAAAAACCCTCATGAGTATTTTGTTGACCCTACCCAGCTTTTCATGGCGGCCTCAATTCTTGACCAACAAAAACAATATTTTTCTTAAAGATACTCCCAGCTTTCTCAAATAGTGCTTTAAAAATCAACTTTACAGATTGGACTCTTGTCACCGACCAGATTTTTCAATTTTTGATCACATTAAGATACGAAATGTTTGCTTGGTGCTTAGTTTATTTTTATAGATTAAAAATAATGGATCAATGTTCTCTAAGTTTTGAAAGAATTGTAAATCAGAAGACGAATCGAGACCATCATGACTATAGCATTGTTGTGATCGACCAGTATAGAAAAGAGTCTTGGAGACCAGAGGAGACTTACTATTACTCAGACTCTAGTGAAAGATCTCCAGCTAATCCTGGTGTTAAGAATTTGAAAGGAGTAAAATAATAATTTATAAACCATTACAGTTTCCATTTCCTATTTTTAATACAAATAATTTGCCCACAGTTATATGCAATCAAGTGTTCCAATCTAATACTAATAACTTGGAAAACAATTTCATGGTTTCAAGTAACTAATAAAATTAATTATTTTAAATAGATAAACACTTCATACTTTATTGCAGTATCAAGGTTTTAAGAGGCAATGTACCATTGTTACTCAAAGTTATTCTTAAATTATTCGAAACAAATCTATTTGACCAATAGAAATGACACGAATAGGTATTGAGTCAGAGTAGACGTCGGAGTAATGGCAAAGAAGTGATAACTTCATATTCCCTAGCGCTCCAGAACAGGAATTTCATCACTGGATGCAATTTTGCGCCATAGCTAAGACATAGAGAATGCTGAGATAACTTTATTAGTGTTAGTATCCATCTTATTAAAAATATTTTACATGTTTGGACAATTATGTAGCTATTACATCAACACTGACATAATCTTTATACTTAACTCCACTTCTCGTTGTCAATATTTTCCAGACTAAATGTCTGCAATGGCGAAAGCTTAAGCTTCCAAAAGTGTCAAAACCAGGAATAAACTCAGTCGGACTGAGAAAGTAAAGTCAATAATCCTCAATGCATTCGTATCGTTCCCCTCGCGACTCAAAGACTACTTTAATCCAATATCAGGAATCTGCTACTCTAAAAAATATGCATCTTGATGTTAGAGAATAATCAATCATTCTCCATCTTTATACACACTCTTATCGAGATGCTGGCATCTTCATCATCATGATAAAAGCTAGATGCAGATTTTTATCCTTCTTACTTTATTAAACCGTTGACTAATGTTTCCTTTGTGTAAACATTTTATATATATATATATATATATATATATATATATATATATATATATATATATAAGTAAAATAGCGTTGAAGATTGAGCGCTCTAGCCTAACTATCTATTAACCGATCCCCTACGCTACGAGAAGGAAGCGACGCAACGTCAGTTTTTAAACAAGGTACATCTAGCTTAAATTCCAAGATTTTCCTTCTTCTAGAGTAAAGAAAACAGTTTGCCCTACTATTTAACTATAGCTGTAGACAGAATAGATTAATTCATGCCTTTCACGAGTGCTTAAGAGGGAAGTGAACTTGAACATCTTCGTTGGGGAATTGAACTCAGATCGCCAAATCCATTTTTACGACGATAACCGTTACGTTAAGTGCATTTTGGTAGGATAACTTGGATAAAAAATCCTAAATACGATACTAGTGCATCATTCTTTTGTTATCAACTCATTTAAAATGTATCTGGATCACGTTTATAAACAAATCCCCTGTGTAGGTAGTATAAAGGTCCATATGTTTAACCAAACTGTTGTGCCCTCATAGGTCGGGACAGTCCATTATATATATATATATATATATATATATATATATATATATATATATATATATATATATATATTCTGTGTCTCGTTGATTATTGTTTATTGCTACCCTCAAACCTTGAAAGATCTATCTTCCCCACCCAACGGGGAAAAGGTTTTATGTTAGAAACTTCAAATGAGTCCATAAATCTGCATACCAAATTTGGTAGCTCAACATGAAACCGTTTGGTAGGCATTAGAAAACAGACAAACTTTTCCCAACTATGTGGATGAGCGTGTTGTTTATTTGTGAGTATGATGTTTATTAATCTTTCAAGCATTATGTGTCTAGGATAGAAAAACAAACCCTCCTCAATTATTAATATCAGAGAGAGAGAGAGAGAGAGTGAGAGACAGTCAGACAGACAGACAGAGAGCGAAAGAAAGAGAAACACACACACACACACACACACACACACCGAAACAGATGTGATCCTCTTCCTGAAAAGGATAATAAAAGTGTATCTCATTCATATTCTAGCAACATCCTTAAGCCTATTCCGACGTTCGACCCAGAACAATACGCTGGAATATTTTGACAAAGATGGGTCTGGTTAACTCACAACATGAGTTCCTTCAAGCCAAAAAGAACATGTGTTGGGAAAGCGTTCGGAGTCTGAATATATAAAATGACTTTTGTGAAAGAAATAATTCGGTTATTGCATCTCCTTCCTTTGTGGCTATTTTGCGGCAAATCAACCCTTTGATTATTCTATGCAAATGGCATGTTTTACAAGTAATTATATTGTTTCGAGTAACTAATGATGATCATTTGTAAATAATTATAGCTTCAAGTAATTATTCGTCAGACAAGTAATTTGCTCAGTCATATAGTTTCAAGTATCCCTATCCAATACTCATAATTTTCAAACAGATCTATTTGATGCATAGATGAGACTTTAATAGACACTAACAATCCGAGTCAGAACGTGGAGATAATGGCAAAGAAGAGGCGTTTCCACATTTCCCTGGATTCTAGAACTAATGCCTTGCCACTGGATGCAGTTTAGTGTCATATCATTTTAGTAAGAGTTTTACACCTCTGCAGGAGATAGAGTCAAGATATTCTAGGCCTTATCAACAGAGTGCTCTCTTGGTTTCGATATTGGTTTGGTTTCTTTGTTTAGTGGCATATCAAGCTTTGTAGGTTATTTAATGCCAAAGCCATTCTCTGAGAAGAACATTAGTGGTACTATTAAACCCATTGCTGGGAGGATAAAGGGGTTTATACTTTTCCCAAGAGTATTTGCCCGAAAGTGAACGTAATAGCGCGACTGGAGTACGAACTCGCTTACTACGATTTCGCAGTCCATCGCTTTAACCATTACACCACGAAGATGCCCCCTGGTTACGGTGTATTGGATTGGCACCAAGCAATTATAAAGTATCATTTTCATTAACTCCTAATGTTTGTCTTAAACTCGTGCGATCACATTCTCCATGAAACAGAATTTTCGTTGATAAAAGTTGGGAGAGGGAGGGTGAACGTTCCCTTAGATCAGTAACTGTATTCAGTCAAAGATTAAATTAGTTATATCTCTCCGAGAGGATAATTTTAACGCAGTTTTCTCAATGCGTACATGAGACTGCTTATAAAGATTGCTCAATTCCTTCGGTATTACTCGCGCCTCTAACCACTTTTGCCAAGATGGATGATTTATCAAAGAATTTTATCTAACCACTTTCGCCTAGATGGATGATTTATTAAAGGATAATCATCTAAACTCTATCGCCTTGATGGATGATTTAGTAAAGGATTTTTATCTAACCTCTTTCGCCTTGATAGATGATTTATCAAAGGATTGTTATCTAATCTCTTTCGGCAAGATGGATGATTTAGTAAAGGATTTTTATCTCTTTCGCCCAGATGGATTATTTGTCAGAGGATTGTTATCAGCGTCTTCCGTCAAGATGAATCATTTATCTAACATGTCAAGAGATGCCTAGATGATCGCTACCTCGCTAAGAATGTTTATCAGTTTTGTAATATAGATTTATGGAAAATCAACTGATTTCCACTCGAAACGTTTTAATTTTTGAACAAAAAACAAAATTAGGCTCAAGAGCCTAGAATCTTGGTATCTGTATTTTTTTTCATTTATTGACTAATTGGCGCATTCGTTTGGGACTCCACTTTTCTTGAAAATTTCTCTCGGATCGCGGCCGAAAATATTTGAAATGCCACCGAAATTTCAAAGGATCCACAGTCAACATAACTTAAGAATTTTTTTTCCTCCTAGATCGATAAAAATACATTTTAACTAATTAGAATTATAGATAAACCAATCCACTTTTTATGTAATTTGGAATCAAGATGAATCTTATGAATAAAGCGACAAAATAAATAAACGTTTAGTAGATATAGATTCTTTTCTATTTTACTTAGAGTTTTCGTCTTTATTTATCTTGAATGAAAATCTAACATTCTGTTCTTTCAAGTTTTAATTTCATTTCAACATCACTTGATTATTTTTAACGAGAGAAAATCCTTTGTTTCCCTATTTTCTCAGTAGCGATGCTACTACTATTATTTTCTTCTACTCATAATCATCCATTTACATTTATATCTGAGCGCATAAATACATTTTTCCTCCAACGCTGAGACATACTCACAGAAAGATATTTTACACACATAAAATATATTGTGTAGATTTAAAACAAACAATTATTACATTTTATTTTTTATAATGTAAATATTAGGGTATATTAACGCTCAATTAATTCCTTTTCTTATTAGAAAAGACGTTGCAATTTTATTGTTGAGCAACAAACTTTTCTCTCAAGTTAAAAAAAGATATTGATTTTGTAGAACTGTGTTTTATTCAATCATTTATACACTATATCTATATATATATATAGAGAGAGAGAGAGAGAGAAAGAGAGAGAGAGAGAGAGAGAGAGAGAGAGAGAGTGACTGCCGCTTCTTTGCAGAAGAAAACCATCTCCTTGATTAGCTAAGTGTACCCTTACGAGCACGTGTGACTCCGCAGGCCAAGTAACTCCTTGTAAGCCCTATAACACAAACGACGAATGAATTAGCTGTTTTTTCTATTGATATTGCCCCAGTGCGCCTTCATATGACTTCTTAAATTGTCAGACCCATTTGCTTTGTCACAGAATTGCCATGAGTTCCCTGTAAGTTGCCTCTGAAATATTTTTGTAAAGTGAATATCCGTGAGTTTGCTATCATAAGATCTCATATGACTAGCAAGTCCGGCTTTGGGTACACAGATCCTAGTTCAGATGTTACAAACATGTTCAGGCAGTACAGTAGAAGTATTCGATTCACTTTGCATCAAATGTTTTCTTCCTTGTTAATCGATTTATCGTCTCTGCTCCAAGTATCCGATGTCTAAGGGCCCTGACGTTGTTTTTGATGATATCCTTAAAAACATTTTTTGTTTTATTTCTTATACGTCTACGGTGCTGAAATTCTCCATTGAATAGCTGATTGGATAGTGTAACATCTTCCATCCTGGTAAGGTGCCCAGCCCACTACATCTAATTGCATATGAGGAGCATTTCAATATTGCTACTGAGGTTTAGAATCCCCTTAAGACAAGTTTTATGGAATCTTTCCAAAGTTTTGATGTGACAGTGATATTTAATGAACGTCTTATTAGAGTATAAAAAATGAGATAAAATGCATTCTTTATAGAATAAATTTGGTTTTGATGGTAATATCTCTTTCAAGCCACACGCGGCTTTTAAGCTTTTGGCTTTTTCAATCCCAACATTTATTTCAGAATCTAGAGAAGTTCCGAAAGTGAGCCGTTGAAGTTAACGCGACTTTTTATATCACAACGCAGTTACTTGAACATGTTGATAAAATGAGGTGGACAGCCTAGTTTGCCGAGTATGGTCTACGGAGCAGTTCAATTGACCATATCTAAAGCTCTCGTTAAATCAGCAAAAAGATTGAGTAGTTCCGTACGATGTTCGATGCATTTCTCTTGCAATTGACAAGCCGAGAAATTCATATAAATTGGACAACGAACCCATTAAAGCCACAGTGGCTTTCCTGGATAAAAGAGATGCATATTCATATTGTTAGCTGATTGAGCTGGAGTTTAGCAAACATCTTGCTGACCACCTCCAGCAGATTTATACCTCTATAATTTCCACAATCGGATTTATATCCCACCCCTTTGTTCAGTAAGATCAAGTTTGCGTCAACCCAGTCCCGGGAGACAATAGTACCTGACCAGACATCTGATATCAGATGATGCATCTCTGCAGCGAGTTTGACACACCCATGAAAAATGATCTCTAGGGGAATAGCGTCCAGAACTGGTGCCTTCTCGGTGTTGATTTCTTGGATCGTTTTTTGAACCTCAACAACTGTAGACCACCATCTCATCAATATTATCCTTTTGAGGCACATTATTGATGACAACTCCATCAATAACGGATGAATTGTGAAAGAGATCTTAGTCCAGCGTTTCATAATACTTTCGTGATTCTTAAAGTGAGAAGATCCATGCTTTGACTTGAGTGGTGCCACAGAGGAGAAATAAGGACCAAAGAGACTTGTCTGATCAAATGATATAGTTCTCTATGGTCTTTACTGATGCACGTTTTCTGAAATTTTTCAAAGATACCCAACCACAACTTGTTTTTCATTAACCGCAACTTTTGCCGGAGTGAGGATTTTACTCACCTGAGAGACAGCCTTCGAAATCTTCTTTCCTAAATTGATGACCCTTTGTATTTGCGGTGTAACAGATACTTGTCTACGAGAAGTTTACTAATTTAACGTTTTCATTAAACTAGTTCTGGTGTTTTCTTACTCTGGGCCCGAGAACATCAACTCCAACATAGGAGATCTCGGTTTTGAATAGCACCCATGTTCAATCAAACTCTACTTCCCCGATGGCTTTTTGAACGTTTTCACACACCGAATCATCAACATGGTGAAGGACTTCTATTTCCCCCACTTCTTATTTTATGCATGATGTGGAGTTTCAGTTTGCCACACATGAACATATTGTTCATTCCACATTCTGCACCTAGCATGAGTAACTGTGCAAACATCCTGATGGTCTCTTTGCTGGTGATAATACAATCAATGATATATATATATATATATATATATATATATATATATATATATATATATCCACAGCAAAAAATCTGGGTGGAGTAGTTCGACACAGGTATGAGAGTAGTTATGAAGATGGGGGTCATTTGCCTATTTATTCATATATGAGAGCTCTTGTTAAACTGACCATCTGTCACATGAGATGAGGATTAAAAAGGGATACTTAAGGTATAGTGATTGAAACTATCTTACTTTTTAGTTGTCTGGTTTGTTTGCTCTGACTTGAAAAAATTAGAAAGTAATTGATATACATCGCTTTCTTTGAAAAAAAAAAAGAACCTATAAACTTAATTAAAAATGTCCATTGAAATCTAGATATTTATTGTCATCGGACACTTGAAGACCTGCCAGAGGCGATGAATAATAGGGAGAAGTGGCGAGAGAGGGTCAGGGATATCTGTGCTGGCGGCACGACATGATGATGATGATGATGTATATATATATATATATATATATATATATAATGTAGGTTACTATATTTATGAAGAGTGATCAATATCGGGGAAAGAACATATAAACTTAAGATTGCGTAGACAAACGGTGACAGTCAGTTTCCCGTCTATGCGAACATGCGAATATATATATATATATATTAGGAGTTTATGGTGTAATGTTATCGGTGACACGAGTTCAAATCCTGCATGAGGTAGTTTGCATTTCGCATTGCGCTACTCCCTTTGGGAAAGACATGTATCTGACCTCTTCCTATGGGTAGGACAGACTGTGTTCTTTAACTTTGGTATGGCAACTGGTCTAGAAGAAGGAAAACTCTGAATTCAAACTTGTTAAGCTCCACTTAAAACTGACCTTGTGTCACATCCTGCTCTGCGAACGGATTAGTAAATACATACATATATAGTTATAATACTAGGAGAAAAGTTAAGATACAAAAAGAGGCCAATGAACTGCTGATTGAAAACAATAACCTACCTGGTATCATCCATGATCTTAGTCTGATCATCACATCAGTGAGAAACTGACCGTTACCAAGCACCATTGATTCAGTCTAAGCTATCCTAACACACACACACACACACACACACACACACACACACACACACACACACACACACACACACACACACATAACATCTGTCGGCGGTGTCTAGAATATGCCGACTACAAGACTACCCCCCTAAAAAAGATTCTTTGTTATAAAACTAATCTTTATCAGGTATTGAAGATGGAATTTGGGGGAATGTGCAGTCAGACCTTCGTTGCCATTGGTCCCAGGTTCACTCTAACTTGGACTTTTAGGACCTCTTAGAAACCCATCTCTAGCTCAAATAGATCTGTTTGAGATGATGAAGTGTTGGACTGTTTAAAATGATTCTGAAAATAAATTTCTGCAATCTACATTGAAGACCATAATTGTTAAAATGGCATAAAATAATCTAAAAAAAGGTTTGCATGCCATAAAACGGAACTAACCAAACCACCGACACAAAACAAAATATATTTATTTATCTCTGGTGATTAAATTGTAGTTTCGCCAATGAACGCTTGATTGAATATATTTTTTATAAGATTGTTGAGGAATAATTTGATTTTCGTATGTAGCAGTTTCTTAACAGTCTTGATGTCTCTAAATTCTTTTACGTCAGAACATTGATTAATATAAACGCATTTTCTCATTTCTAATTTGTTTTTTTTTATCTTTCATATTTTTCTTTCTTTGATTCATTTACTTTTTCCATGTTGTTCATTTTTTCATTTACTTATCTTTATTTTTCATCCAATCAAAGTTGATGTAGAATTAAAATTGCACAATTTTTTATTTATTTATTCAGAAATTATACATTGCTGGTCACTGACTGACAAGTTTTTGTTGAATAAAGCAATCTAACTTAGGTATAGTATAGAAGCATAGAAAACTTTTTTCATCTGCATCGTCTTTTCCTTTTCAATTTACCCTTTTTTTTCTCCTTTAGATGACAGAGATGTGAAAGTGTTTGTTCTTTTTTTTTACATTTTACTTCTTGCATTAATCTTTAGACCGCTTCAATCATTTTAGCTCGTAAGTCGAGTCCATAGAAATAGTCATTATTTTTTTAAAATCATAAATATATTTCTTTTGTTCTCATTCTAACATTTGTTTTTGTAAATAAAGTTTCAGTCATTCCATTCCCTCGCAATGTATTTACATGTGGGTTTCCTACCTATAGTTTAATGTCCTGTCTGCCTCATCTTATATTAATTGTGCAAATGAAAAAGTGCAAATTTGGCACAATGCCTAAAAATGGGAGGAGAATGTCTGGTCTTCACTATCCTATCTTTAAATTAACTTGTTCCTTTTACTGACGCAGAACAAACAATTCCTTTTACCATAACATCATTTTTTCCCAAAATCTTTCGCATTACAGTCACGAAAACCTAACAATTACTCCACAAACTTTTGAATTAATTCCATACTTACATATATTGTAAAGAGGAAGGGAAATAATTGAACTTTTTTTACATAACACGAAATCCCTAACGAAATGTAAATACATATATATATAAATTAAAAATAAATTATGCTTGTGTGTGTATGTATGTGTGTGTGTATGTGTGTGTGTGTGTGTGAGAGAGAGAGAGAGAGAGAGAAAGAGAAAGAGAGAAAGAGAGAAATGGAGAACTTACATCCTTGTCATCTACGGAGGGAGGGGAGACAAAATAAAAATGGTAGGGACTTTAAACAAAGAAAGCTGGTCCAATGAGTTAACATAATCCAAGGTAAATCTTTTATATATCATCAGCAGCAGCATGTCATGCTGCTAGCACGGATCTCCCTGGCACTCTCGCGCCACCTGGCTCTATTGTCCATCGCTCCCGGGAGGTCTTTCAGGCTACATCCTGTATCGGCAGAGAGCTGATGTATATAGGTTCTAGCTGGTCGTCCAACCTTTGCTCGTCCAACTTTTGCTCGTCCATGTGCAGGGGTCCACCAGTATCATCTATCAATTTCTCCAAGTAGCATGACTATATGTCTATCCCATTCCTTCGAATGCAAATTTTGTTGAACCATTGTCCAATATCACAACGCATACTGAATTTTCTCTGGCATCAACACTACACAATCTATTTCTCAAATTCACATTATATATATATATATATATATATATATATATATATATATATATATATATATATATATATATATATATATATATATATTAAGTTGGGCATCAACTGTAGTGTGATCGTTTGCAAAGCAGATTAACAGACCATTGATAGTGAGTTAGATACTCACTGAGCACCCTATACATCTGGTGCATCTGAGCTAAGCTTAGTAAATAAATAGATTTACCTTTATATTTAAAGTACCACCCATTTAGTAAGCACACGAAAAGCTTTTGATAAAATTAATTTTCTTCTAAGCTAAATACTTTATTTTTAATGGAACATTATACTGTCAAATTGATATTATTAGGTATTATTTATTATCGAATTCTTATGCATTGAAACTTTCTAAATGAAAGAAAAATCGAACAATTGACACCAAGAGTATAAAACAAAAAGAAAATTCTTTTTTCTAGATTTGAAAAAAATCCCTATTTCAGTCATATTAATGATTCTTTTATTTAAAGAAAACATCTTCAGGTTATTAATTTAGGAGTAAAACGCATAAAAAGAATTTATTCAAGTGTTTATAATAAGATACCAATTTTATTTTCTTATTCAACAATTTGTTGACTTCCCGGTATTTCAATATGCTGAGTTTTTCTTTAAAAAAATTGTTTTTAACCACCTTTATATGCTGAGCCTGCCACCTCGCTTAGAAGGGATAAGGGCCCGGTACCCGTTATGCCCTTGAAGCGAAATACTGATATAATCGAAGCAATTTTTTAAACCACCCCAGCAGAAAATTCCCTTCCTGCGATAGATCCCACATCAAACTGACCTTGTTACATTGTAACCTCTATCTGATGGGGCGTTTTTTTTTTACAATTTCACATTTAAATTATTGATTTGCCTGCTTCGTCTTTCAGTTTCAATAGACAGCTCGATAATGAAGTGTTTTTACAATATTTTCTTTTTGAAAAACCTAAATTATGATTATAGTTTGGTTTTTACAATTTTAATTTTTACAATCTAATTTTGAGGCCCAAAAGTATATTCTTTAATCATCGTGTTCTTTTTCTCCTTTTTAGCTGTTATTTGTATATGACATTCAAAAGACAGTTTTCTCTATTTTTACAATTACATCCGGAATTTTGACTGTTAATTTGTTCTATCGAAATTTCATGTTTACAAATTATCTTATGTATATTATTTATAAAACAGTCATTTATTTTTAAATTGTTTTGTAATGTGTAATTTGATAAGTATGTTGAACGTATCTTTGTAAAATGGTGTAAAATCTTGGTATTTGGAGGGAGTATTTTTATACAGTGAATAAGTTTTTGACTTACTTTGAACAAAACATTAAATCTATGTTATTTGGGAGCTTCGGGTTCTCTAATGGTTTGCAAGCGAGACTAGCAAACCTTTATAAAGTTAGTTCGAATCTCACTGGGTGCCCTATTCATAAGGTCTTGTACAAAATCTTATCAAAAAGTCTTAATACATAGCTAAATTTAAGTTTTATGCAGCCGAAGCTGATAAATATTTTCTTATATTTGAAATGAAATGAAAAACGTTTAAGATAAAAAAATTAATGGGTATAGTAAGAATTTTTATTTTTTTTTACTTTTTACTTAATTTATTAAAACACGTATAAAATAAGATGTAGTTAAGTTTTTGCTATTTTATGTTAATCATTATTTTAACATCTCTTTTGAAATAAAATATTTTTATCAGTGAAATATTTTACATGTGCCTTAAATGAAAATTAACTAATTTAGACCTATTTCTGGGAAGTTTCGAATTTGTTCTAGATCATTCTAGAAGCTTCTGGAAAATTCTGGGATTCAAATTAATTTGAAGGCTTTTTTACGCGTCCACAAAAAACTTTGATGGTTACGCCAATGGAAATTCGTTCTGCAGTAATTTGCAACCATCAAAGGGACATGAAGCCCAAACAAATTGCATTGAAGGCCAATTTATCACGTAGAACAGTAGCGGAATTGATTAAGAAGAAAGACAGTGGATAAATCACACACACACACACACACACACACACACACACACACACACACACACACTTCTGGAAGGTCTCAAAAACTTACAAAATCAATGGTCTGTATTCTTTTTCGAAGTCTAAAAAAGAAAAAAATCGTGATTTAACAAGCAAAGAATTACCAAAATAGATCAAGCAATATTTTGACATTGATATCTATCCTGCATCTCTTCAACACATTCTAATTAAGTTTGGTTATCGATCCAAGTTGAGGCAAAAAATGGTTCTTACAGCTGCAATTAAGAAGAAAATATTGCAATGAGCATATCAACATCAAAATTGGTCCATTAAAGACTGGAAACAAAGTTTTATAAACAGATGAATAAAAAACCCTGATGGAAATTATCGAAAACGTTATCAAACTCTTGAAAACCCTCTGAAGCATTCTTTATCCAGAATGATATGTGGATGCATATTTTTAGCAAGATAATGCTCCCTGCCATGCATCGAGTACAACAAAACGGTTTCATAGCAGACAAATAGCCAACGTAAAATTTAAACCTTGAAACAATAAAAGCTTGATCGAGTCTCAAAAATGACATTATTATAAAATTTGGTTGATTCGATGCCCGAAAGGTACTATGCCTTGCCGAAGGTTAAAAAAGGTCCAATTAATAATGAATTTATTGATTAGGGCGAAATATTTAATTTGAATAAAGCATGAATCATATGTACCGACCCCTTAATTTTTTAGGAATTTGAATGACTATAAGGTAAAATTATTACAAGTGGTAACCTTTTTTAGAAATAATAATTAGCTTTTTTAACAATACTAATTTCAAATTAAGGTTTATAAATTAAAGATATAATAAGGCAAAACTTATGCACACTGCTCTATATGCGTAACACTTACCAATCAGAAATGAGCATAAATATTGTAGCCAAAATGAAATTGTTAAAATGATGAACAAAAAGGGAAGAAATTATGAATACAAATGATTATAAATTAGCCATTGAAAAAAAAAAAAAATATATATATATATATATATATATATATATATATATATATATATATCTGTCTGTCTGTCTGAGTATATGTATATGTATCCTTCTGAAGTCGAAAAATTCTTTGGAAAAATCAGAACGGCTCTTTGGAGAAATCGAGTCGCAACATCACATATTATGACTATCCGTCGAATCATTGAAGGAGTTTGTGTAAAAAAATCTCAAGACCACACTTTGTAGATTTCTCCAAGGCAGTTGATTCCTCGCACGAAGGAAAGACTGAGCAAATAATTCTTGCAAATAGTCTCTCTGAAGAAAATCTTATCGCTATAATGATGCTTTACAAAAACACAAAAATAATGGTTCACTTAATCGATGATGAGACCGACTTTTTCGATATTATCACTGGAGTCTTACTAGGAGATACATTTGCACCATACATGTTTATACTTGGCCGAGATCTCGAACTACGAACGACAATAAATCTAAGAAAAAAATGGTTTTACATTTTAAAAAGACAAGAAGCAGACGATATCTCGCTGAAACTATGACAGACACAGATTACTTAGATGAACGAGCACTTCTGGTAAATACATCAGCCCAAAACTAAATCCCCGCAGCATAGCCTTGAGCAAGCAGCAGGACGCATTGATCTCTCCGTGAACGCAAGTAAAAATAATTCATGTGTTTTAAATAAGAAGAAGCCATGTCCATGTTACGTGGCAAGCCTCTGAAATTAGTACACCAGTTCACATCTCTCGGCAGCAATATCTCATCTACTAAAATCAATGTCAACATATGTATAGGTTAGTCGAGGACTGCTATTGACAGGGTATTGATTATATGGAAATCTGAGCTCTTTGATAGAATAAAACAAGATTTCTTCCAAGTAGTGGTTGTGTCGTTACAACTGTATAGATGCATCACTTGGCATCTAACGAAATGCATGGAGAAAAAGCTATGGGAACTAGACAAGAAGTCCACGAGCTTTTTTGAACAAATCTTGGAAGTAGCATCCAATATGGTTACCTACCTCTCATCTTTCAAACCATTCAAATATGACGAACAAGACATGGTGGATAATGCTGGAGAAGGAAAGACAAATTTATAAGCGATGTTCTCTTATGGAATTCTACTCTTGGCGTCTTAAACGAAGGCTCTGAGTGGTCAATAAATGCAAAAATACAGATGCAAATTTTACAGCTTTACAAGCCTATTTTTGTATTAAAAAATTAAGTTTTTTCTTTAAATGGAAAACAAGCTGGTGTATGTAAATCCTTGCAAAAACTTACATATAAAATTTTGTGCGGGCGCGAGCGGGAGTCTTGAGAACCTGCGAGGTGCGGTATTCAATATGGAGAGAGAAAGAGAGAGAGAGAGAGAGAGAGAGAGAGAGAGAGAGAGAGAGAGAGAGAGAGAGAGTCCAGGAACCCCGTGATGTCAGCAGGACTTGATAATATATAAAATTGCGTTAAAAATTTAGAGCTAAAATCGTTTATCATCCGTAAAGTCTGTACATAAGAACGCAGAGCAATATTACAACATTTTTAATAATAAAAATTAGTTATTATTATTTGTCTAAATTTCTGAGATGAAGTCTGATAATTTTTATCCCTTAAAATATTCTTGGCTAGTTGGCTGGGGTTGTAGAATACACTGGAAAGGGTTGAAATGCCGTAAAACCAATCAACCAACCAACCAACCAACTTAGAATATTCGGAGTGTTTTCCCTTGTCTTTATACTCACAACGTTTCGGCCGATATGTCTTTCGGCCTTATTCAGGCGTTTCATGTAGAACTTGGGAACCTACCCAGAACCTCGAAGTCAATCCTTTATTTAATCCACGAGGATTTAATCTACTGCAACATGTGTCCTGCTGGACAATTCAGAAGTGAATTTTGAGGACTTATAAACCTTGGAAACAATTCAGAGTGAATTTTTGTAAATCATAAACTTCCAAAAATTAACTCTGAATTGTCTTGCAGGATAAGACATTTGGTATATAACAGCGAAGATGAAGACAATCATCCGAATATTCTAAAGGATATAAAAATAAGATAATTAAAACCGTCATTCAGTTTTAGGTTACCGATCTTGAACATGTATCGATACTGGCTCACCGGAAAATCAGCAACATGAAACTCTGTCGTCAATTTTTATTCTGCTTTTATTGTTATTCTATTTTTCTATCGTAAAAAATATATATACAGTAATATATATATATATGAAAAGAAAATTAAAAATGTTTTTGGAAGTTTTTAAAATAATAATCCTGCGGTATAAGGCATTACACCTTCAAGGTCAATGATGAACACACTGACCCTGTGATATTTGAATTACTCCTTATCACTCTTCATCCATCCATATTTGCACATCCAACCTTTTTTTTTATCTATTCAAACACTATTGGTGGGGCTTAAAATACGTTGACCGTTTCCCTTACTGAGAGGTAAGACTCTTACAAAATGGGTGTCCTGGTAATGACATCAAACTGAATCTAGTGGTGAGGTTCCAGTATATAAAGCTCTGGCCGTTACTCCCAGGTCCACTCTGACCCGGAGTGGTCGTACTTGTTAGGGTTCAATCCATGTGTTAAATGAAAAAATTACTTGAAACCATATAATGATTAGTATTATATAAAAACACTTGAAACCATACAGCTGCGTGCAAATTATTCGTATTGGATAGGAATACTTGATGTATAACCGTGTGTAAAAAAGACCTCACAGAATGTAGATATAAACGTACATAACGTCACGCAGGTTGACATGCCGTTAAAATCAATGACTCAATCATTTTACATTCATTGATTTTATTCCTTTGCCAAATCCCATCGTCATATCATCGTAACCCTTTGTTGAACATTAGTTAGTTTGGCCTTATGTAGAATGTAACTGTGTTTTGTTTTATTTTTTCTAATAAATTTTTTCTTCATTCATTTCCCTAAACGTGTTTGGTAGATATAATACTAAACAGTATCTGATGGTAAGCTTTGGAGCTTTGGATCCCTTCATTGCCATTACTCCCAGGTCCACTCTGACCCGGAATCGTAGTACCTGTTAGGGTCCCATCTCTCTATATATAAAAACATTTAATCATTTTCTATAGTTGAAACCATTTAATTGTTTGCAAAAATGACTTGAATTGAATTATTTGTATTACATAGCAACACTTGGAACAATCTAACTGTGCAAATGAGCGAATAATGTTGGATAGAATTATTGGGGTTAAATAGCTATTCTGGAAACCATTTAACTATGTGCAAAGGAATATTTGCGTTAGTAATATTTGAAACCGTTTAACTATGTGCAAATAAAACTATCAGACTTAGCAATACTTGAAGCCATTTAATTAGGTACAAACAAATGAGCTCTAGCTCATTTAAAAATTACCTACGACTATTCATTTACAAATTATATATTCAAAATATGTGCATAATTGGGAATTGGCATTAAATAACCCACAAGTGTTGATGAGCCGTCAAATACAACCAAGCTACCGATTCTTATTTGGTAATTTACTCTTTTGAGCGAATGCTGTACTAAGCCAAAAGCTTAATAAACACAGATGAAAAAAAATCGGGTCATAAACAAAGAACGCAGTTGAAAGTTTAGAAGAAATTTAGTTCTTGAATAAAGGATCAACAGTGAGCTATAGGAAGTCATTTGTCCCACTTATACGAACATAAATAATCCTTCGATTGGCGTTTTGATATCATTAGATCATATTTCATTGCGCATCACTGATTTTGTCATAAACATTGCATCAGGACCATTTTTCTTCACTGTTACACTCATTCATTTAAGACGTTGAATTTTCTCTGTCCGGAAAAGATAATTTTCCATCTCGAAAACCTTTTTAAGACTTTTATTAACGATAACGAGTATATACCGGACAAAGCACTCATTAAATCCTTTTTATGCCAATTTCCATTTATGTTTCGATTGAAAGTCGACGTACATGTCAATTTAGTTTTCATCCTTTGCCCGCTCCAAATTCATTTACATTGAATTATCATTGGCGTGAACAGTGCATCTCTTAATCTACATAGTCATCCATAAAACATCGCTTTCACCAATTAGAGTTTTTAAACGATAATGTGCACACAAAAATCCCACTGTAAACCTCGAACTTTCTAGGTAGTGGAAATAACGACAGAAAGTATTTATCAGTTGATAATTTTAACGGCCCGTTAACCCATCTAGCATTATTTTATGCCGAGATTCTATGCGTTTATTTCATGCTCATATTTACACTTTGTGTGCAGTTTTTTTTCTGAAGAGGGTGGCTTGGTTCTATCGAATACAAAATCACTTCAAACGGTTCTATTTTACCCATAGATCTATTTTACCCTAACAAATACTACCACTCCAAGTCAGAGTGGACCTGGGAGTAATGACAGGAGCCTCACAATTTGATGCAGTTTAGTGTCATGACGAGGACACTAGTCGGTGTATTCTAAGCCCCACTGACAGGGTGATGCTCGATTAGGAATCTTTTCTAAATATTCTATTTTATGTAGATGAGAATATGTGCGAAACGGATAAAAAAATCAACGACAAGAAATAACAAATAAATCCGATAACTGGGGTAGAATTTCCGGAAACATGTATCTCTACCTTATTAATTTGTGTGAAATCACGAACATCATCAGCCTTACTTTGCTCACTGACTTTGTGGAAAACAAATGACATGAAACCTAATGCCAAATGCTTTGTCCGATAAACTTTATCGTAGTCCTTGGGGTAATTTCTTTGCAGACACTGCAAACCAGGTCCTATAGGCAAGAAAACTTCAATTGTTCCACATCCAGTTTCTTGATTTAATGGTTTATACAAACAGAAAAAGAATTAATGAGTAAATATCTTTACATAGGGTAGTATTGTTTTTCTTAAAGTCACTTTTAGAAATATTGCCTAGTTTCGTCAACACAATCAGAATATTTAAAAACAGAACGATTCAAAAGAAATGCTTTTAAGACTTTACTAAACTAGGAATACCTTTTTTTAATTTTAAAGATAGAGGAGAATTTAAAATATTTAATCCTCTATAATCTATGTCACAATGTCATTAAATGATTTTAAAATTTTGTTATAGTTAAAATTCATAGAAATAGAACTGCTTATCTATATTTTAGAAAATGAACCTGTCTAATATACATACATATATATATATATATATAGAGAGAGAGAGAGAGGGAGAGGGAGAGAGAGACCTTTCTAGATAAAAAAAATAATCGTGTCTAATAAATATTCACATATATTATTTGCAATGTGAAAAATTGAAAAGAATTTATATTGTTCGTTTTAGAGCGTTCAATATATGGTATATGGCAAGATTTAAATACGGATACAGATAATTACAATCGCTTAAAATGATAATAAAACCTTTCAAAAACCTTTGTAAAAGTTTGTATATATATATATATATATATATATATATATATATATATATATATATATATATATATATAAAGTAGAATACAGACAGATGATTTAAATTTCTTCAAAAATAATCTTTTTAAAGCGTTCTTAAGCATTGTTTTCACATTTAAAAAATAAAGAGAGTGACTTAAATCGTTAATTTGTATATATATATATATATATATATATATATATTGTAGACAAAAAGAAATTAATGTAAATAGTGACTGCTTTACTGAAGGCGGGAAAGGGTATTGAAAATAACCCCTTGGGCTCCAATAAATGTCATACAATTATCTTTGGGGGTTAAATAATTGGATGACTGAATTCAAAGCATTTCGAGAATCGGGTCCTGGTTTGAAAAGCTTACCAATAAGATCGAAGCAATAGATTAGGTTCTTAGAATTTGATAATGCTCCTCCGACTCTGTGATAAGGGGCTCTCATTCTACAACATGTCAATTTTCATAAAGTAGAATTCATAGAAATTATATGAAACCTGTGTTACTGGAGTCCCCAAGCAGCTTGGCCCATCCACCACCGGAGCGGTTCTGGAGTAGTACTCATTGGCCCTGCATGTACAGATTGGTTTTGAATATCCGGGTGTTTCGGAAAAATTTATGTCATTTCTTAATCTTATAACTTTACCAATTCTCGTAAAAATGATCACAAATTTTAACAGCATAAAAATTCATGATCATGTATTTAACCTTTTTATATTTTTTCTTTTTTGGTTATTGAAATGTCATTGATTAGAAAAGAAAAGATCTGTAAAAACTAAACAGAATTTTTAGTTGTTTCTACTCAAGGAAAAGTGGCGTAGTGGATAAGGCGTTTGGTTGGAAGGTGCGTCCGAGTGAAATCATCAGCATGGTTGAATCTCAACAACAGGTTAGACAAACAAAGAATAATTACTATAACTTAACACTTGTACCTGGTCATGGCTAATTGAATTGGAACAGTCTACCCCTGTAGTTCTAATATAGGCTTCCGTTCGAGATAAAACACCTGCCGAAGTACGTACCGACCGAAACGTTGTGATTTTATCAATAAAGAAGTGGTCAATAGTCTGAATATTCTAAGCAATAATAATCATCAAGCTTCATCTCAGAAATTTAGACAAATAATTATTAGATTAAGAAATGATATTCATTTTTTTTATTCACTCTGCACATCTCAAAGGATATCGAATTTTTTAAAACACCCTGTAGAATTTTTTGACAAAAAGATAAAAATGAAAATAACCATGATATATACACGATTGATAATTAAGAATATGTTTACCTCAAATCTCCGTTATAGGATATGGACGCACTCGTGGCATAACAGTTATCATTGTAGGAAACAGACTCGGCTACGCAAGTTGAAATCCTGAACGAGATTGTTTGCATTTCACTTTGTGGTAATGCCTTTACGAAAAGATTGATTCCAACTATTCTTCCTCCAGTTGGAAATAAAAAGTTAGGAATACTGGACTCTTTAAATTCAGCATGGCAACCGGTCTAGGAGAAAGAAAACTGAATTCAAACTAGTTGTAGACCTTGAGAGGATTGGGCTCCGCTAGGCTGTTCCTGCCCAAGACATGCTACATAAGTAGCGTCCACACAACCAAACCAGGTTACGAGAGAAGCTTTTTTCACCATAGGTGGGATATGACTCAAAGGTACTATTTACCAACCCCTCCGCTCGGGCAGGATATGACACGAGGTCAATTTTTAAGCGGAGTTTAACAGGTTTTAATTCAGAGTTTTCCTTCTCCTAGACTAGTTGCCTAACCAAGGCTGAAGAACCTAGTCTGTCCTACTATTTACCCATAGCTAGAGGGAGAATAATTGGATTCATACCTTTCCAAGGGCATTAGTGCAATGTGAAATGCAATCAGTCTCGTCCAGGATTTGAACTCGTATCGCCGTGTTCATTTCCTACGGCGATAACGACTACACCACGGGCACCTCCTATAAGATATGACTCAAAGGTAATCTTTTAAGCAGGGTACAGCTAGTTCAAAGTTTACTTTCTCCTAAACCGTATTCTTACCAAGGCCCTGTCTATTTACCTTTTGGGGGGAAAGGGAGAAAGGATTCATGCTTTTCCTAAGAACACTAGCACAAAGCGAAAGCTAAATAACCTCGTCCGTGATTTGAACTTGGCTCGCCAAGTTTATCTCCTATAAGGATAACCATTTCTCGATGCACACTCCCCAAAATTAGGAATGAATCCAACTTATCTTCGTCTATAGGCAGACTGAGCTCTAAACATTAAATACCAACAGGTCTAGGAGAAGGCAAGCACTGAATTTAAACATGTTGAACTCAACCTTGCCACACTAGGTCATTTTTATTGACCTTGTGTCGCATCCTGTTCGTGCTGAGAAATTTCGGTAAATATACACACACGCACACAAATATATACACACACACACACACGCACACACACACTCACACCTATATATGCATATATATACATTAGTTTTCGTATTTTGGATTGATTTTAAGGAAAAAGCATGAATCCACTTCTTTAAGTAAAATAATTAGTCCGATTGAACTTTCTATCCATGGTGTTGAACAACTAGCCCAGGAGAAGGAAAACGATAACGAGATATTACACCACTAACATAAGATGCAGGCAAATATTTCAATACAAATTTAAAAATGTCATTATCTTGGATCGAGATTTTTTCACAATGCCTTATATATATACATATCTATCGATCACGTAACTAATTCTCACTTCAGATAAAAAAAAATGTTATAATTTCACGTCTCTCTAGTCGAACATGGCTCATGTGATCACAATCAAAGGATTTCTCAATAGTGAGAATAGGTTGACAATACATCGATAAATGTTTCGTATGCAGCTTCAAAATTGACGGAATGTGGACCGAAGATTAATATTGATTTAACAAATATAAAGTCAAACAATTCTTTAAAATCAATCATTTTTAAAATCACCAATTCAAAAATGTTGTATAAAATCATGATTAGAATTTAATGCTGAAAGTGTTTTAAAACCGTAGAATCTTTACTGTGCATGAAATTTAGAGTCACTATTACAATATGTTTCAAGTATTAAACAATATGATAAAGAAATAGGATAAAAACTTACGACTCAGCCTGAAACTCTGAGTTGTGAGTTTTTATCCTGTTTTATATTTGAAATATATATATATATATATATATATATATATATATATATATATATATATATATATATAGTTATATGTTTTGCTATATTCATAAAAAGTGATCAATATAAGTGATAGAGCCTATAAAGATCTAAATTATAAATGAATCTTGAGGAAGGCCGGGAATCTATGTTCTGAGCATAGTTGTCGATCTCTTGGTAAATAATCCCGAAATTTTAATGGATATCATTCAAGTATTTTATACATCACATAACGCAAATATTGAAATAAAATATTTTATTACGTTTTATAATTAAATTTAATCTTTTATTTGCTTATGAAATAATGTGTTCGCTTCATTTCAAACTTGATTTCTTAAAAGCCTAAATATGATCATGTAATCTGACTAATATTATAGCAGAGAGAGAGAGAGAGAGAGAGAGAGAGAGAGAGAGAGAGAGAGAGAGAGAGAGAGAGAGATTTTAAGAGAAATCTTAAAATAAAATAAAGTTCTTAAATTTGCATTCAACTTATTCTAATGAAAACGAATCTTTTAGGTGCGAAACGGGAGCTCGAGTATGTATTTAACCAACCCTTCCGCTACGGTCAGGACGTGACACAAGATCAATTTTTGAGCAGAGTAACAGGAACTGGGGTAGCAGATCATGAGATAGTTTTGCGGATCATTTTTTGCAAAGTGCTTTAGAATTGTGGTTTTGACTGAGACAAATTTTTTATAGATATATACAACTCACTGAATATAAGAGAATGAAAACATATGGTAGTAACAACAAAAAGTAAAACCAAAAAAAAAATCAGGAACTGTATGACCGATGTAAATGTATATTGTAGAAAACATTCTTAATAAAGGTTTTTAACAGTGTCATCAAAGTTAAAAGAGTGAAAAAAAATTAAAAAAGCTATCAATTCTTTTTATATTCCAAAGATCTACTGAAATGGATCTTTGATAAAAAATATTGCTGAAACAAGGAAATTAGAACGCAAAAAATGCCATGTTATCTTTAAAGATATGTGTTATATTTACAAAAACGTAAGTAAAAACCACAACATCGATCGATATTGCCTGATACGTGCTATTTTCTGAAAAATAATTATGTTTTTTTTAAAACTTTCTAACAAACAAAAGACAAGGATTTTTATTTCGAACTTATGACTTTCTTTAAATTATGGTAATGCAATTGATATTCATTCTCTGCGAGAAGACCTGTTGCATTGGCACAAATCCTTGGCTCATCGAAAAGAAAAATGTCCCAAAGTGAAAATATGAAGGAATCATTTTAGGCTTAAAAGTGTTCAGTGAAATAAAGCTCAATTTTCGCAGATGTAATTTCGAATGCAAACAATCAAATGTCCAAAGAAACATCAGCACTTGGATTAATTTGCTTCATCTGGTCATCGATGACCCGGCCCAGGGTAATTTCAATGAGACACTGAAATGTTAGAGATCACTATGTCAGTAACAAATATTACATAGTAACTGGTTTTCTGTTACATCAGATTTGTGGCTTACTACGTCTCAGAATGGCGATATCAGAATTGCTGAAAGTATCGAGCTTACTAAAAGAAATGAATTGGAAATAAAAGTAGCCTAGTATTTTAATCAATAGTTTAATCTAAATATTTTCATCGGTGGTTTAACCTCATATTTCTTAACCAATTGTTTAACCCAGTATTTTTAACCGATTGTTACACCCAATATTTTTGACCAATTATTTAACCCAATATTTTCAAGGGATTTTTTTCAGTGGAGTACATTTTAATGCATACTTTACATTAAACGATTTTAAAGATTTTAGTATTGACTAACACTGATTGTATTTAATTCTATACCTGCCCACCAAAAGAATACACGACCGGTGAATCCTTGGATTCCTGTTGGAACAGCAATCAATTCCGATAATGATGTGCCTGTTTATAAATTATTCTGATTAGAATTTCATTGTTATCTCTATTAAGCTTAAACGATTTAGAAAATGACGTCTAGCACAAAGAAAGACTCCACAAAATTACCATGTGCAATTGGGACTGAAAATTGCTTTATTCACTTTGAGTATCCAAAGTGTATAAAGATATCGCTACAATGTGTTGTTTTTGCTCATTGACAGTTGCACGCTCTGTTACGTTTATCAATTTCCCGATACTGTAGATCTGCGCATGGATCTCGACACGGGCTTGTATAAGGTAATATTTACCAACCCCTCCGCTCGGGCAGGATATGACACAAGGTCAATTTTTAAGCGGAGTTTAACAGGTTTTAATTCAGAGTTTTCCTTCTCCTAGACTAGTTGCCTAACCAAGGCTGAAGAACCTCGTCTGTCCTACTATTTACCCATAGTTGGAGGGAGAATAATTGGATACCTTCCCCAAGGGTATTAGTGCTATGTGAAATGCAATCAGTCACGTCCAGGATTTGAACTCGTGTCGCCGTGTCCATTTCCTACGACGACAACGACTACACCACGGGCACCTCCACGGGCTTGTATAAGGTAGCATGACAGACCAGCAGTTGCCAATGAAGCAGGTCTCTCTTCTTGATGACATCAGTATTGTCTAAGAGAAAGGCAAGAAAATAGATTATTTGGCATTAGTGTCACCGCAGTTGCCAGAAAAACGTTACAGAAAAATGTCGAATTGTAAGCTTCTGGCCCTAATTTAAAGCCTAGACTTGTAGACCACGAAGGCTATTGCAACCCATTTGACTTATTATTTTTACTCTACCTCACTAACATGAAAGTTGATTGAATTCAAGAATTTTCCCTTTCCGGAAATTACATGAATAAGGCTGAAATCAGTTGGACTGCCTTAGGGAATACAGCTCCCGATTTAATCATCTCCACTGCGACATGTTAGCCAAACAAGTATCCAACCCTATTATATCTTAAAGGTGCTAGAAGGAGGTGGCTGAGAGTCAATTCCACTGAAATTACACATTTGTTTGCACAGAGCTTAAAGAGTTTTAAGTAACTCTTTAAATTCTGTGCAAACAAATTATTAATATCTAATAGAATTATTAGGGGTAACAATACTTGAAACCATTTAACTGTGTGTAGACACTTAATTAATATTAGAGTTATTAGTATTTGAAAGGAATATTTTCAACCATTCAATTGTGTGCAAACAAATGAAATACTTAAAGTCATTTAATTGTGTGCTAACAAAATAGAATTATTTGTGTTAGCAATACTTTGAATCGTTTAACTGTGTGCAAACAAATGAGTTTTAGTCGTTTAAAAACAAAATACAATAGAAAAGACACAGTAAAAAAAATAATAACTAAATAACACCATTTTCTCTTTGTCTTCGGAAACGGACAAAAAAAATTCAACTCCTCTCATTTCACTTGACAATATATAAATAGGCCAACCAACTTTGTTGCTTTAGAAGAAATATATATGAATTTTCTAGTTGATTTTTTGTCAATTCTAAAAGTTTTTAAGTTCTTTGTATTAAACAAATTTTCTGTTATACATTTTTCTGATCAGAACAGGAATTAGTTTTTAGTTTTGACTTAATCAATTGATATTCTGAAGGGGAAAAAGCAACCAACTCTAATTCACTGAGGTTTCTTATGTTAAAATAAAATTTGTTCAATGCTGATAGAAAATGTTCAATTTAATTTTAGTTCTTAGAAATCTTTTATAGTTCACTAAATGTCCGTCTGCCAGGACAATTGATGGTTCCGCCATTTTGAGTCTGGTGAAAGTTTTTGAGGGAGAAAATAATTGATTTTGACGGCAGGTCAAACTATCTAAAGTTACTTTAGGCCTAGAAGTTAGGGAATCATATTCATTGTACGTTCACATTTACATTTTCGTTTAGTTTCTTCAGGGGTTTCTTTTGCACACGGTTCTATCAACTATGAATTATTTTTAGACAGTTTTATTTGACTTATAGATAGGAACTTAACAAGTACTACCAATTTGGGTTAGAGAGGAGCTGGGAGTTACAGCAACAAAGGAGTACTCCCCAGATCTCCAGAATAATCAGGTACAGTTTAGTGTTATAATCAGGACATCCTTTTTTGGGGATGGGGGGGGGTATCCCTGTTCAGAGGAGAGTCATTATATTCTAAGTCTACCGAAAAGGCGTGGATTTGTTATTCATGACTGAAAAAGTTTAAAATTTTACTAAAAGATTCGACTCAAACTGGGATCTCTCTCACTCACCATATGTCCTACTTGCCCTCTTACTGTAAAAGAGTGTTCGTCTCACAGTACTTACCTTCTCTTGGTAACGGTATTTAACTAACACCCCACCATGTCAGAATATGGCACAAGGCAGTTTTATTGTGGAGACTGCGCACGTATCGAGACTCATATGCGGCAAGAAGAAAAATATCTACACCCGTCGGCATTCTCCCAATGTGGCGCGGCAGACACCAAGTAATAAATGTAGTCCTGCAAGCAGGTAAAGCATAGAGGACAGCCCCCTGAGATCAAATTTAGTTTGACAAATATCACCACCCGGCACGAATGCCAGATGGCCTGACCAAAGACCTACAGCAAACTGTTACTAGCGACAGATGGTCCTCTACCCCTCATATTCACTTAGATCTTCTTTGTCACTGCCGAGTGTCGTGCCGCTAAGAGGGAATTCATTTCATCTTGACGATCTTCCGGCATAAAAAGTTTAAAAGCTCAATTCATTTTTCTAAATTTAGGTTAATGGTACCCTTCTTAGTTTGGAATACAGTAAAATCAAATATTCATTTGAAAAATCTATTAATTTTGGGGGGGTTTTGAAAGAAATCTCCGAAGCTGTTTTTGGAATCCCATTCTTTGTGTAAACAAGTCAATGCTGCATTGTAAATAAACGGTGAAAACAAATAAAACGTCCTTGAATTCGAATGATTACTCTTTGTTTAATAAAAAGGGATTTTAAGTCCTTCAGTCTCTCTAATGACTATCTTAAAACCGGTATATTTTATGAGTTATTTCTGCAAGCGTCTGTAATACAGCAGTACTATTTTTAAAAATATATATGTGACTCTTACAAACAGTCAGTGTAAAAGGACTAAATAAGACAATTTAGCATTTCCTCGTTACTTTTACAGTCCTATTCAGGCAAAAGGATACCAAGTAGGCCGGGTTTAGAATATGCTGCCTGTATTCCCTGCAGAGGGCTAAGACAACCCCCCAAAAAGAGTGTCATGGGTATGACATTAAACCGCATTCGGTAGTGAGGCTCCGTTTCTAGAAATCTGGGGAGTGTGAAGTACCGCTTTATTACCATCAATACCAAGTTCACTCAGACCCAGTTTGGTGGTACCTGTTAGGGTCCCATGTACAGGTCAAATAGGTCTGCTTTCAAATTAATTGAAGTAGATACGAACATTTGATGTTATATAACTTGGTGTAAAAAAAACTTAAGCTAAATAAAAAAAAGAAAAATATAAAGTACAATGTACGCAGTTCCCTAACCTCTCGACATAGACGAGTTGACATACCGTTAAAATGAAGCAGGCAACGGGATGGTGGTGTAATGCTGTATGTAATTTGCTTAACTAACTCTAGATTTCAGTTATAATCAAGGTAAGGCTCACTTCTCAGTTTTATGTCTTTCTGTCATATCGTGATGGAAAACCAACAAACTAGAATAGTTAACAGCATTTATATCATAAGATAGGAGAAACCATTGATTTAACAATTATTGTTAAATTGAAGTTCATTCGTATCCTATGAGAGAAAGCCATTAACAGTTTCCATCGTGGAAAGTGGAATCGGTAAGAAGAATTCAAATTCCAGACGAAGCTGCTCTACTGTTTTATGGAAAGATATAAACCTATTCTCCTCTTAGCTATTGGTAAAATAAAAGGAAAAACTGAAATATCTTCCCTAGGCAGGTTAACCAGCCTAGGAGAAGAAAATAACTAAATTTAAAACCCTACCAACACGTCACGGGCCAGAGTAAGACTCATCACATACTCCGTCTTACGGACCTTGGGGAAGGTTTGTTGTGGACTCGTGTGGCTGTCCACCTATCTAATCTTGTATTTGCAGGCTGCTGTTATTCGATTTCTCGAGTGTTTTCCTTAAAAGTCACATACAATCGTCTTACGAACTGCCTACGCAATTTTTTAAATGTCTGTCTATACTGCTCCCCATCAAAACCCAGTTTTATTTGACAAGGAAAAGCCAAAAGTTTTCAGAAGTAACTGCAGATTTTGTTAGCATCTACGATAATGTAGGTTTATTTACTTTTATCCACGGTGTTGTTCACTGTTTTACAAAAGACTAGAGTGAGTTATGATTTAAAATAAGTAAATAGAAAATAATTAAAGGATAAAAGAAAATGTTAGCCAATATCAATAATTATAATGAATGTAGGTTTCATCCAAATCTATTGACTTTGTCATAGTTCATTTAATCTCGAATAATAAGTGATACTACGATCATTATTTTTCATCATTTGACTCGGATGCAGTGACTACGTGTCGGCATATCACGACTTTGATAAACAACTATCAATTAGCGGTGAAATCACCTTGCAAGGATGAAAGACGTCTATAATGATCATCCATTGCTGTCTTAATGAAGACTTGTCAATAATATCCTAAAGACCTGTCAATTAACTCCCACTGAAATATGACTTCCACTCTTACATTCATTAATGAGTTTCCATCAATCAATAATTTGCATTTGTAGCCTCTTAAACAGACTCCGAAAAGCTGAAAGATCAAAAATTAAATCATACTAAAGAAGTCAGATGAAGTCCTTGAATTTCCTTTTGAAAATGATGGTTGATTTAAATTGTAAATAATCATTAAAAATTAATTTCACATAAATTTAACACTGATCAGCCGAATTTTCAATTGAGAAAGTTCTTTAGCTATCGTCAAAATCGGAGAGCGAAAATTATGCCTTTCTAGACATCAACAAAATAATTCAAACTGTTCATATTATTCTACTAACTCAGAGTCTAAATCCTCATCTTGAATGCCGATATATAAAATGTCAGTGAATAATGTGTCTTCTTTGGTTTTTACAAAGACCTATACAAGGAAGCTTTTAGTTCGCTCACTTGATGGTGACACCGACTTTTCAAACATCGTTGCTGAAGTCTTGCAAAGAGATACATTCACATCTGCCTAGATTACGTACTACGATTGTCAATAAATCTAATAAAAGAAAATAGCTTCATATTTAAAAAGACAAGAAGCAGACGATTCCCCACAGAAACTATGACAGACGTCGACTACACAGATAATCGAGCACTTTGCTCATATATACCGGCCCAAATTGAATACCTGCTGTATAGCCTGGAGTAAGTAATAGGAGGCATTGGCCTCGACATGAACGTAAAAAAAAAAAAAAAAAAAAACAGTTCATGCGCTTAAAACAAGGAGAAGCCATCTCCATATTAAGTGGCTAGCCACAGAAATTAGTAGACTACTTCACATACCACGGCAGCAACTACTAAAATCCATACACAGTTGCCCAGTCGGCTGGGGCTGTAGAATGCACCGAGTGTACGAGGATCATTAAATAAGTTTCCAGACTTTTTTTTATATGGGCACTTTTATTGATAGTACACACATGAAACTCTAGTCCCCTTCCAAGTAATCTCCTCCAGCTGCAATGCACTTGTACCGTTCCAACAACTTCTAGAAGGCCCCATAGAAGTCCTCTTGTGTGAGCGTTTCAATGGCCTTCGTCACAGCCTCTTTCCTCTCCTCAATTGTCTCATAACAACAGCCTCTGAGCTTAGGGAATAACCAAAAGTCACAAGGAGCAAGGTCTGGACTATAGGGACAGTGAAAAACTGTCTTGATGCCCATCTTGGTCAAATAGTCTGTGACAAGGATGGGGTTGTGGACTGGTGCATTTTCCTGGTGAAAATGCCACTGACCCGATTTGATGAGTGCTGGCCTCTTCCCAAGGAATCTCTTGCTGAACTCCCTTAAAACCTCAACATAGTAACCCTAAGCCTAACCCTAACCCTTTGGGCAATCAACTCTGGTGTATTGACTTCCTTACTCCTCCCACACCTCTCATAATCTCTCACAGACTCCCTGCCTTCCTTGAATCTCTTATGCCACTAAAAAACTGATGCTCGATTCATGCAAGATGCTCCAAAAGCAGTCTGAAGCATTCCATACTTTTCTGTGGCATTTTTCCAAATTTAGAACAGAATTTTATTGCATATCGTTTTTCTAAAGTGTCCTCACGTCCAGATTGCATTTTTGAAATTCACCAGCAGTGACAATCTGTCTTTAGTAGGGATTATTCCAATTCCTGCTATAGCTGTTTATTTGAATCATAAAAATTGGTCAGTCATCTCATAAGATGTATCGCAATAACATAGTGAATTTTCAAGAGTCCACGACAATTTTAAATGCCTGTGCAAAAAAGTCTGGAAACTTATTGAAAGCACCGCGCATCTCTGCAGAGTGGTAAGACCACTCCCCCCAACAAGTGACCTAGATATGACACTAAACAATCTGATGGTGAGGTTACAGTAATGCTGAAGCTTTGGGTAATGAGGAGTACCCCTTCATTGCCATCGCTCCCAACATTAATAGCTAGGAAACAGAAATGGGGGAAAATACCTGTATGGATATTTCAAGCGATAGATTTGCCTACTCTTTCACGAGAAGATCAGGACATGGTTAAGCAAGGGAAACCTGGAGAGAAATTGAATCTTTTCTAATAAGAGCACGAAATAACGCCATAAGGATCAACTATGCTGTAACGAAAAGAGATTAGAGGCAACAGAATAGCAAGTGTAAATTATGAGGTGATCTAGATGAAACGATCAATCATATAATAAGCGAATACAGCAAACTAGCACAAAAAGAGTATAATACTAGATATGACTAGGGGGAGAAGGTGATCTACTAGGAATTATACAAGAGTTAAAATTTGACCATGTTACCAAAAAAAAAAAAAAAAAATAGGAACAAACTAGAAACCTAGAGATTATTAACAAGAAATAAAAGAGAACATGTCAAATAGTGGATTTTGCCGTCCTGGCGGACCACAGAGTGAGAACCAAAGAAAACGAAAGGAGAGATAAGTACCTAAACCTTTCCCGATAACACAAAAAGCTACGGAACACGAATGTGACAGCAATACCATTTTTAATTGGCGTGCTTGGAAAGATCCCCAAAGACTTGATAAAGGAGCTGGAAGAGTTGGAAATCAGAGGACGAGCGGAGACCATCCAAACTACTGCATTGTTGAGATAGACCAGAATACTGTGAAGAGTACTGGTGACCTGAGGAGAATTGGTGTCACTCAGACTCCAGCAAAAGACCATCAGCAATCGCTGGTATGAAAATATTACCAGGAGTAATATAATAATAATGATATCATTTTATATATGTGCATTTGTGACTGTCGTTTAGAAACATTTGTTTTTCTTAAATCAAGAAAAAGCTGAAATACAGGTCAGCATAACTGGATAAAACATAATAGAAATTAAAATCTCGACTTTTTAGGTAGGTATTAAAGATAAAATCATCGAATGGGACGAATGTTAAGGCGTTAAAATAGATAAAACGCTTCAGCTATATCGGATGATTCTATGTAGCTTTTAGTCATCAAACCATCATAAAGAGGTGGAATATGAATTTCTCTCAATATATAACATTCTTCTATCAATTTGATGCTAATCGTTAATAAAGTCGAGACTTAAGAACGGAACTACACAAGTTATTTTGTTAATTGTGTTAAAGGTTTGTGGAAAATTGCCAAAGATTTTTGCTAGGTTTTAGGCAGATGAATGAGGCACAAGTGAACCATATATTTTTGTATTAGAACTCTTGAGGTTTTGAATTCAGAGTCTTTCTATCTCCAAAATTGGTTGCTTTTCTGGGGATAAGTTACCCATGCTAAGTGGGCTAGAAATAAAGTATTTATACCTTTCATAAGGGCATAGCGTGGAGTGAAAGATAGGTTTGTCTAGGATTTGAACTCAGCTCTTCGAATCCATTTCCTATGATGATAACTGCTGCACCACACGCTATATATATATATAAATATATATATATATATATATATATATATATATATATATATATATATATATATATATATATATATATATATATATATATATAAAATCTTGACACTTAAGTATTTTGCAAATTGCACTCTTTCATTCAAACGTAATAAAATTGAAATAACTATTTGGTTCTCTTAACACACACACACACACACACACACACACACACACACATATATATATATATATATATATATATATATATATATATATATAAATTAAGCCCCATAATCTTGATAGTACCTAGGTACAAATAAAATGAATAAAATTGGTATAGATTTCAGCACTCATTTTCCCTTTATGTATCCAGCAATATATCTCATAGGGTGTAATGGTTAGTAAGCTATATTTGTTGAGTATTGTTTGTCCGTTTGAATCTTAAAGGGTGCCTCACACTTCTGGCTTTGTGTCGCAATTAACCCAACCTTACTAAATAAATCTATATATCCAGCAGTTTAGCTTTACTTAACTCTGACGGAAACAACGTTTGTTATTTTCCCAAAGACATTCAGTTATAATTAAAAGGAACAATGCAAGTCATAGCTTCTTACTAAACGGAAACGACTATATCAGGTAGTAAGATGATAATTAAAGTTAAAGTCTAGTTATCAACCAGCAATATCTAAATTTGATTCCAAGGCTTAACACTTACCCCAAGGTCTGAATATATTTTTGCCATTCATTAAATGTAATTGTGTCGTATTTTTTTGGTAAATAAAATAGGTGCACACTGAAAAATACCCTTTGAGCTAATTTGTTCTCTATCCTTCAATTCAGATTCTTCCCTCAGTTGAAATTATCACGCAAACATCAATACTTTCTTGCACATGCTCGTGCCAGGATGTGAGTTTTGATGTTTCTACTTCAGAATTGGGTAGCGCCAATTATATATATATATATATATATATATATATATTTCTGATTCCCTCGCAATTTTGGCAGAACTTTGTCAGTATAAGCAGCACATTTCTGTCGTGTCTGCATAACTCCTTAAAGAGAAAAAAATAGTGCCAAGAATGTGCAATAGGTTTTCAGGAAGTATGGAACCATTATAAGAATTTTTGTGTGTGTGTGTGTGTGTGTGTGTGTGTTAAAAGAAGAAAAGAGATACCCAAGCTTCTGGGTTTTAAATTATTGTAAGGAGGAAAAGGAAAGTATTTATTGTTAAAAAGAAGAGAGAATAGATTAACTCGAGAGAGTGAAAACAGGGTGAATGACATATGGATAGGAAAAATACGTAATAATGAAAAAAAGAGAAAGCAAGAAAGGAATGAGAGAGAGAGAGAGAGAGAGAGAGAGAGAGAGAGAGAGAGAGAGAGAGAGAGAGAGAGAGAGAGAGAAACGTACGAAGGAAAAAGTGAGAAACATAAAAGGAGAGAGAAAAAGAAAGAAGGAATAATAGCAGAACCATGAAGGAATAAGTGATATAGAAAGAAAAAATACATAAGGGAAAACAGGGAAAGTACGAAAGGAATAAATGGGAAAGAAAAAAATAACAATAATAGTTTGTGAGAAAAAGGGAGGTGAATGAAATAACGATACAGAACCACAGAAGACAGATAATGAGACATAAATACAAAGAACATTATTAAAATAGACGATTCAGAGAGACATGTTGATAAATGAGGAGATGAACAGAAAGTTTAATTGAAAGAGTCATTTTATGCCGAAGTCAGTCTTTCTTTTTTGCAACTTTTTTCAAAAAAACTAATGAAAATCATTTGTAAACAATTATAAATTCAAGCAACTATTCTTAATACAAATAATTTGCACAGTTATATGGTTTCAGGAATTCGTATCTAGTTCTAATAATATATACACAATTATATGATTTTAAATAAATATTCTTATCTAAAAATAGTAATAATATTTTTGTGCACAGTTATACGGTAAAAAGTATTCCGATATTATTCAAATAATTTGCACTATTATATGATTTCAATTTTCCCAGTCTATTGCAAATAATTTGTCCACAGGTACATGGCTTAAATTATTCCTCTCTAATACTGATAATCTTAAAACTGGTCTATTTGACCCATATATAGAATCCTAAGATCCGAGTGAATGGCTATGAAGGGGTTAAGTCCACATTACCCAAACTCCAAAACAGGGACACAACTAATAAATGCAATTTAGTTTCATACGCAGAATAGCTTCATTTTTTATTTTTGCAATTGGTGTATTTTAGACCCGATGAGAAGACGAGAAATATTGATATATTATACTACATTTGTTGTTTAGTAAAAAAAAAAACAACAACAAAAAAACGCTCGGCTCATTTTTACCCTTTTGCAGTGGCGAAATACAGTTTTCAGATTATGTGGGTGAAGATAACCAGAAGGAAAACAGCCAGTCGCCAAAATAGAGTGATCAAAATAATAAAAATAGGGATGTTTAGTTTATCTTAAGAAGCAGATACAATGTTCTGCAATTTGTACTAGACTCAGTAATCTAGAAAACTGAAAGATTTTAGTAAATTTAAAGTCAACTGTCATGTGCCTTGCCATGGGAGTAATGTTCAAGAAAAAATCTAGCAAATTTTTAAAGCTGCAGTTAGGTAGATTTTCATTGGATTCCCAACTCTTGTGGCCTTGTGCTAAACTTAAGTAAGATGGATAAATAGCTATTGTAAACTTATACAGAAAAAATGATTTATAAAATGATAAATATCAAGATTTAAAAATTTGATACGTGATATTAAATTGTGTTGAATGGTCACATTAATAGCAAAGCTTTATTTGATTGCAGTAGAATTAGTTTTTTGTTTGTTTTTTTTTTTGTTTTGCTGACGTGTTCATCTATACAGGGTAAGTTGCTAAGACCAGAATTGTGGTTGAAATTTTCACCCTTCTACTTTGCGTCCTTTAGTCAGAAAATAAATTAGCTCGGTCCCAGAGGCCTTCCTCCAGTGGCATTTGCTCTCTCGACAAAAAAAAAAGAGGTAAGGGCTGGATTTACTGCCTGGTTCCTGAGGTGCCCCTAAATGAGAATATCCATGTGATAAGAATAATTTTATGCCCACCCCTAGGGAGGAATGCTTATTGCGGGGCACCCCTAGGTAATCGGATCTTGTATCCCATTCCCGCTTCGTGTGCAGGTTTTAAATACTTGGATATAATTGGTTATTTTATTATATTTGTGGTCAATTTATAATTTATACTTGATAACAAATTGATACTCTAAGAGACAAAATTAAGTAATAGAAGAGATAACCTATTTTAGTCTTTACATTATATTATAAAATTGAATTTATTATTTTTTCTCTAAAATTTAAAATTTAAGTTCTTTACGATTACTGATAGCTATTTGAATATTATTGTTATAGATCCCTTCTAGATGCGAGCAGCTCTTTATCCATGAAAGATAACTAAAACAAAATCATCCCAATTATTAATACTTATTTTGTATGCCCATGAAAGCAAAACACGATTAAAAGAATTTTTTTTCTAAAACGTGGACAAGCGCCAAAAATATGCACATCTTTAGAATGGGGAGTGGCTATTTAGAAAGAAGAGATAATTTGCATCTATAAAGTTTAAAATTCAAATGTCAGTTTTATGGCGAGCAAAGTTCCATTTTTTTAAAAAAGATTTGGGTTAAAAAAAACTGATTTCTTCCTCAAAATTAAGTTACCGAGTATTTGAGAAAATGGGTTAAAAATCGATATTGTCTCTGAGATTTAGTCATAACTCTGGTACTCATCTGACCGTAGATTTAATCAGATTTTTTCAGCCATCACAGTTGTCTACCAGTAAATAGTAACTCAGCTTTGCCTAATCTGACACAAGGTCATATTAGGGGATACATTATTCAATCGCTTGACCATTAATAAGTTTGACATAAGGAAACAAGAATGCTTTGCATGATCAAAATTTGATAAACAGTCACAGACTGTGGAACTTCGTTTCACGAAGATAGAAACTTTATACATTTACGAGCCAAAACAAATGATTCCTGCTTCGAAAAAAAAGGGAACAAAAGGGACTAAAATATACAGAGACAAAATGTTCCTTAGAGAATATTTTTAGTCTTTTACATTATCTGTCAGCTGTCGTATATGACATATAGTCTTTTTAACACAAAGTTATATGCTCATGTTCATACGTAACAGTAAGAAAAAAATAGATCTGGTTCTCTGGATTAATATCATGCAGGCGTCAGAAAATTATAGTGGTAAGTATAATTTCCTTAGTATTTTTTTTTAAATAATTTTGGTCAATTTTTATATTTTATTGTTCTTTTGTTTCATTTCTAGATTTTTAGAATGTATTAGGAAACCCGTTGGGTTCTTGTTGTTATCCATAATGATACTAATGCTTCTGTTTGCGAACTAGAGAAGAATCCTAATTAGGATTTCTCATTTATATCACAAAATTGTAATGCGTGAAAAATGAAGTTCAGCGTCACAAAATTGTCGTTTGCCTAAAAAATTGGTCATAATATTGCTTTATTATCTAAGAAAACTTTAATTTTGATCTGCAAAAAAATCCCTATTGAGAGTTGTTTTCTACATTAGGATATTATCACACACACACACACACACACACACACACACACACACACACACACACACACACACACTATATATATATATATATATATATATATATATGTGTGTGTGTGTGTGTGTGTGTGTGTATTTAGGTAGCATTTCTTCGTTTATGCAAATTTCATTAAACATAAAAGACATTTTATGCTTACATATTTTCTTCTGGATCCGTTCGAATTCCCGTATTACTAATATCGTATTCGGGGGGAATTGATTTAGGTATTGTCCATAGTTGTATGTATCCCTAGTACTTTCTGTCCGACTTTGGGCCATCATCAGGGGAGAATCTATTACAAAAGTGATGTAACTTTTGTTTTAGCAAATTACTACTGTGTAAGGACGTCTTTGCTGTTGAAGATTATGGCGTTTGCTTTTAAATGTAATTCTGTAAATAGTGCCAGTAGCTAAAGACATTTAAGTACATTAGCACTGGTTTGAAAATTAATTCTATTAAGTGCTGGTTGCAGGTTTCTAATATATAGTGCTTCGAGAATCTGAAGTTTTTGTTTATTATTTTGATGTTCGAGTATTGTTGTGTTGTCGGTGAGAATTTTTCGTAGTTGTGTGCAAAGACGTCCTTACACAGTAGTAATTTGCTAAAACAAAAGTTACATCACTTTTGTAATAGATTCTCCCCTGATGATGGCCCAAAGTCGGGCAGAAAGTACTAGGGATACATACAACTATGGACAATACCTAAATCAATTCCCCCCGAATACGATAAAAGTAATACGGGAATTCGAACAGATCCAGAAGAAAATATGTAGGCATAAAATGTCTGTTATGTTTAATGAAATTTGCATATATATATATATATATATATATATATATATATATATATATATATATAGTAGTATTCGGTCTAGTTAAACCGGTGTTGGGAGTAATTCCTTCAGGACAAGAAAATCATTCAAAAGCTGTCATATATATATATATATATATATATATATATATATATATATATATATATATATATATATATATGTTAGAATTGTAGTAATATATAGATATTAAAGATATGGCAAATTTTACGCTTATGATCTATATTATAATGAATTTATTTTTGTATGAATATTCCCTTAACACAATACAAATGATAAAGTGTTGCTATAATTTTGCTAATGCAATAGCTTTAAAATCCTTGAACTATTGTGCTAAAAAATACGATGAACAACTCCTGTATCCACGTAACATACAAAAATCAGACAATTATAATATAATGTTTTATTAATTTCACTTAGTGTGGCACACAGGTCCAGATTACCAATGTTATCAACTGTTCATAAGTGGTCACACCCATTTAAGTACTGAGCAGGCTCATCGTTGCTTAACTACAATGATCCTTCAGGAACCGGTCCTTTCAGAGTAAATTAAAAACAAAAACAAAAAAAAAACTTTAATTTGACACAAAGCCAAAAGTATGGGGAACTCGTGAGGATGAAACTCACTATTCAGGAGTAATTGGTTCGTAATACTTGATATGTAATACTATCATATAATTATTATAGACAATCAAGTTATATCAATTGAATCAATATAAAGACTATTGTTATGAAAGTGTCTTGTGGCTTAGAATATGATAACTTTATCTTCTGCTGAGGGGTAAGACTCCTCTCAAACTAAGACTCCTCCTAAACTACATCTGATGCTGAGGTTCTAGTTTTGGAAATATGGGGATTGTTAAGTACGTCTTCATTACCATTACTCCCATGTTTGCCCTGACTTGGAACGGTAGTACCTGTTAGAATCCAGTCTATAAGTCAAACAGATGTGTTTAAAAACCATTTTTATTTAATAGGACCGTCTTATACAAAAAAGAGCCCTTAAGAAACTGTTATACAAAAATGTAAATCTGAATATAGAAAAAATGTTATTCTCTAACTCCTTGTCATAAATGGATTGAAACGTTAAAATCAATCAACCATATTGTCATGAAAGTCCAACTTCTTCACGATTAAATCACGACGAGTTGCTTCTCATAAAACTAAGTATAGTTTAGATTTGTCATAAAGCTGCAAGTATAAGGCATCACTCGAAGACTGAACCTATTACACAATTGTAATTGAGTAACGAGACAAATTTGCAAACATTATACCACGATCATTGCCCTTATATCATTATAATATAGCTATGATCGTTAATGTAAACACTCAAGGTCGGTTTCGTTTAAATAAATTAATTTCTTAATGAAATTCCTTTATCTTTTTCTGCGATCTTTTATCACAATGAAAAGTACAAATTGATTGTACTTTTCTTTATCAGAGATTTCTGGAGACCATCGTTGAAATCTAAATGAAAGTGAATCACTGCAAATCTCATTTATTCAACATCCTCATAGATTTCAACAGTCATGTGGTCGGAATGTTTTTCTTTGCATTTCTTTTTCTCTTAGTCTCTTGATAAAGGGTTTGGATATTACTGCGAATGTTCCAATAATTCTCAGTACCATAGTTCCCGTATTCTCCTCTATTCTAGGTCTTTTTACTCGATCAACCCATAAAGAAGCGTTTGCAGCATTAAGGTTGTTAGAGTAAGAAACCAGAGATCAAAGTTCAAATCTTGAGGGAGTTTGCGTTTCACTTCGCGGTAATGCCTTTGGGAAAAGGCATGGATTCTTATATTCTCCTTCCAGCTATTGGTGACTAGTAGGAGACACTGACCTCTTTAGATTTGCTACAGTAACCAGTCTAAGAGAAGACAAACTCTGGATTCAAACTAGGTGTGCTTCTTTTTAAAAACGTGATCTTGTACGCATCCTCTTTATGGTTGGGAATTTGTGTTATAGATAAATAAATAAAAACTAACTCTGCCCAGGAAAATTCTATGCATTGATAACTAAAGTTATTTCTGATTATTTCATACCGCTGATCTTTTTCTTTCCTCTGTATCTTCTCATTCTTTTCCTTACCTCTTCCAAATATGTATTTATTGTATATACTAACCCCCCCACTTTTCTCTCTCTCTTTCAAAATAATTTTAATGTATCTCAATTTTTGTGCCTTTCTCTCACCATCTGGCAATAATTTTTCTAATGGTCTTTTTCAAGGTTCAGCCTGCATACCAGTCTTTCTATGTTCTTTGTCTTCATTCCTCGCTCTCTCATATATTTCTTCCACCATGTCGAGGGCAGGGGGCTTAGAATACTGATTGTATACTGTGTAGAAGAGTAAGATTTTCCTCAAGAAAATTGCATCTGATAGTGAGGCTCCATTTCTGGAGATCTGGGTTGTATGAAGTACTCTTTCATGTTCATTACTATTTAGCCCATACATGGGACTCTAACAGGATCTACCCCTCCGGGTCAGAAGTGGTAATACCTCTGAGGGTTCCATCTATGCGTTAAATAGATCTATTAAACATCCTTTGTATTCAATACGATCCTGACAAAAAACTCTTTAGAAATGTAAACATAAACGTACAACAAATGCAATTCCCTAACCTCTATCTACAAAATGACATTAATCAATAAATCACAGATCTCTTTTTCTTTTTTCTTGCTTTCTCGTCTATTTATCTTCCTTTACACGCTGCTTTCTTTCATCAACCAAATTTTCATCCCACTTAATACTATTTAGTAGTTAACTCAAAGAGATTTCATTTCAGAAGAGCAGGAGGTTGGGAAGATAGTACACTAAGATTATAGGAAGTAAAGTGTAACAGTTGTAGCTTAAGAGCAACATATCAAAGTATTTATTTAGAAAGCAATTGCAAAATTTTAAAAACTTTAAGAGAAAAGGGGTCTCGAAAAATGAACTATCAAGCAATCAGTCTTTCATTGCAAAAACCAGTTACTTTTTAAAATATTTTCGGAAGAGCATTTGCTTTAAAGACAATGTTGTAATATAAGTTTTCAACGCATAATTCTGAATATATATATATATATATATATATATATATATATATATATATATATATATGTGTGTGTGTGTGTGTGTGTGTGTGTGTGTGTGTGTGTGTGTGTGTGTGAAAATTGCTGTCGGTCAACGAGAGAAAAGTTAGTATTTTAAAGTGAATCGGTCTGCAAGTAATTTCACATTTGATTTTTAAGTTTTTATTATTTTCAAATGCTTGTGCGCTACTTGTGCTTCAGGTTTTACGCACAAGTATAGGAAATAAGAAAAACCTAAATACCAATTTTGTAATCATTTATGGACCTATTCCTTATGTTTATATATATATATATATATATATATATATATATATGTGTGTGTGTGTGTGTGAACAGCACATCAAAACCAATAAATGATATAATAAAAAACGTAAATAACAATAAAAATCCCACTTCAGAAACAGGAGTTTGCTCAATCAGATGTGCAACTTGTAATACACCATGAATTGGAGAAACTTCACACCTCTGAAAAAGAGGACTTATAAACTCAAACAAGCTCTCTTGAAAAATGAGACTAGCAATGCTCTAGTCCTACACTGAAACAAAGAAAAACATCATTTTGATCTAAAGGGACCAAAAAGTTATAAAACATGTTCAATCAAAAAACGATTAGACAGAGAATTGGCAGTTATTTTTCTTACAAAAACAATAATACAAAGATATGAAAATTTCAATTATCTCAAACTTTGGCTCGGTTGATCATCACAGAACATATCATTAATAAACATTTACGTTAAATCAAACACAAACGCTACGTTGTTACCAACGACAACATAACATAAAAACAAACATTCCTTTTCACACTTACCATTGAAAATGTGATATAATATAGCGAAACATGTTCGGTAGAAAATAAACATCTTTTATCTAAAATTTTTCCTGTTTGTCATTAATACTACATAACATTCACTGCCAGTCCATTCCTGTAGAATAGCAGTAGTGGTACTACTTAACTCATAATTTGGGGAGTTATTTCTTTCTCAAATGAATGTCTAATATACATATATATATATATATATATATATATATATATATATATATATATACCTATGTATATGCATATATATACATAAATATATATATTCCTATATATATATACATCATCATCATCATCATCATGTCGTGCCGCTAGCACGGATATCTCTGACCATCTCTCGCCACTTTTCCCTATCGTTCATTGCCTCTGGCAGGTCTTCAGGGATACATCCCGTATCCTCACATAGCTGCTGTATGTATGTATGTTCTATCTGGTCGTCCTGCTTTTGCTCGGTCATATGTGGGGGTCCATAGGAGTACATAACTTATGAGCTCGTCTCTGCTTCTCCCGCTGTGTCCTGCGTGTCTGGTTCTTCTAACTTGGATAGTTTTCGTGATGGGAGGCAGGAGGCCGTATAGTTGGTGCTTTGTAGGGTGTTGCCACCAGGACTTATTCAATATTGCTCGCAACATTCTTGTGCAATTGCCGTCTAGCTTCTTCTCCAGCCGTTTTGTTAGCGTCCAAGTGGTGCATCCATACAGCAGTATCGATACGACCGCTGCCTGGAAGAAACTGCGTTTCATTTTATCGGTCAGGTCTGATTTCCATATGATCGATAGCTTATCGATAGCTGTCCATGCCTTCGTTAGCCGCGTGTCGATGTCTTTTTCGGTTGATGAGACACTGTTTTCTAGGTAGGTGAATTTGTCTACTAGTTTCAGAGAGAGGTGAATTTGTCTACCAGTTTCAGAGAGGATAGGTATACACACACACACACACACACACACACACACACACACATATATATATATATATATATATATATATATATATATATATATTGGGCTAATTCATTTGAGAAAGAAATGATCCCCCTACAACATATATTACCGGTCCGTTGGCCTAGTGGTTCGAGTCCGCCAATGGCCCGGGAGACCGGAGTTCAATCCCAAGTCAGGTCATACCAAAGGCTAAAAAATGGTACTTGATTCCTCCTTGCTAAACAGCATTATAAGGTATGGAACAAGGGTATAGTGGAACAATCCAGGGAAAGGAGAAGCGCCCTTCCCTAAAACTCGGTGAAGTAGCTATTTAATATGGTCTCCAAATTCCCTTTTTATCAGTAATATACTTTCCGTGCGAACGGTGACTTAAAAAATTAAATTTCAGTCACACATTGGACAGGAAGTAACTTTATTCTCTAAGAGTATTTTAAATGTGTTGGGTATCACCTACCTTTTCAGCATAATGAGCTGTTCCATCAGCCATATATGGCAGTAGCGGAGATCAGTCTGGGAATAAGCCTACGAATCCCACCAGAAGAGCCGTTCCTATTGTTGAAGTATATCATTACTCTATCACTAATCCTATGTTCTTATGACTAACAGTCTCTCTCTTGTAAATACTCTTTCCTGTAAATATGAATATTTCCTCACATATCGTGGTTTGTCTTATTATCACTACAACTTGTGTTCACTAACCAGAACACAACAAAATGCATTGATCTTATAAAAATCTTGCTATGATGCACCCCGTTTACATCTCTTTTTACAAGCATAATGAGAATTTTAGAGTTATATGGATAGATAAATGATCGATTAAAACTAAGTGTCTGTCTACACATGCAAACAAAGTATGGATTGAAATATCTGAAATTCATGAACATGACATCTTTTCCAATAATCAACCATTAAAATTGATAATTAATGTGAATTCTTGGAAGGAGAAATTGAGATTATCCTGTAGGTAAAAGTGGACTGTGAATATAAGTTTAATATAATTGAATAGAATCTTATCTTGTTAGCAGATATGTCTCATCATGTGATAAAATTCACTTTTCAAATCTTTTATTTATAATTACTCGCTTAAAATTGGCCCAAGGCAGTCGATAAACTCGATGTTAAAAATCCCTTCCAAAAAGTTATTTTAGAAGTATCATTCGAAAAACCGATTTGTAATAATGACAGAAATAAAAATAAAATGTTAATAAAAATCAATCGACCAAATAGAATAGAAATCCCTTCAGAAATACACTTTACAGAAGATTTTGATACACTTAAAATAAAAATTACTACACCTCTGTAATAATCAATAGAATTGAACACACACTCACACACACACACACACACATATATATATATATATATATAGAGAGAGAGAGAGAGACAGAGAGAGAAATTGAAAAGCAAATTAATCCAAAGTGAAGAATTTATTGTGAAAGAAAGTCGACGCTATAACGTTTCTATTTTAATAAACCATCATCAGGACTTAGAAAAGATGATATCGAGCGTCGTTAGATAAACGGTGGATGTTTGATGAAATACAAAAACAAAGGAGGAAATTATATTATTACAGTGAAAACGAGAACCTGCAACCATTCAATCAATAAATCAGTGGGGTGTCTTGTGGTGTAATGGTTAAAACGTTGGACTGAGGAATTGTAGTAAACGAGTTCAAATTACAGTAGCACTTTCGGCCAAATATCTTTGGGAAAGGTATGAACTCCTTATCCTCCCAGCTATGGGTTAAACAGTATCACTACTGTTCTTCTAGAAGGATGGATCTGGCATTAAATCACCAAAGAAGGTTGATATGCCATTAAAAAGGAAACAAACAAACAATAAATCAGCGTTCATATTTCAAAAACGTCCACTAACATTATAGGAAATAACCTAAATAAACTTGTTGTGACGTGGTATGCCACTGAGAGAGGAAAAATAAGATCAATTTCCCCTACCCTTCTGTGTTTGAACTAACAAGCCCCAAGGACTGACCGCTAAAGCAGTCAGAATGAAGGTCAAAAGCTACCAGAACTCCATGACCTATAATCGGTTGGACAGAGAAGGGAATGTTGGTCATTGTAGTAGCACGGCCGGAGGAAATAGAGGAAGAAAAAGGCCAAATGATTGGCCAGATCCTTTTGCGCCAAAATAATACCTTTTCGTCAGGGGAAATTTGGAAAAGGATCTTTAGTTTGAGGACAGAAGTCGACGGATAAAGAAGTTGGTTTGCAGCCCGCTCCGGGAAAGAATCTCCCGTAAAAAGCATGGAACAGAATCTTTGGACAGTAGTCAGCAGAAAGGCTGATCCAGCTGATTCTCGGGGGATGTCACTCGTCCGTAAGAGAAAGGAATCTGAGAAGTAAACCCTATCAAAGATAAGTACAACTTAAACTGTTTTTCCTCCTAACCTTCCCAAATATTGAAATTATATGTACTCAGAAAAAGAAAGAGAGAAACAGTAAGGATTCTGTTTCATAAACCGTAAATTAGTGAGTGGACTTTCTAAAGTAAAAGAAAGAAAATAAAAAAGAAAGAAAGAGAAAAAAAAGGAGAAAGAGGAAAAGGACTGTTGAGAGAGACACTTGTGTTTGACTCTGCCTGCTGGCCGATAGTTAAAAAGGAAAGGAGAAAAGAAAAAGAAGCTGTTTTTTTTTCTAAATCTTATAATTCCTTGTTTGGTCGTCGCTTATTAAAGCTTTGTTACATTTTAAATGCTCCCTTGTGTTGAAATCTATTGGTTATGTTATTTATCTATCGAGTCGCCTTCTTTTGCACATATCTTTTTCAGCTTCATGTCGCTTTCATTAATTCTCGCTAAATGTCTTATTCACCTTAAAACGTTATAAGGGAATTTTGAAAATTTGACTTTCTCACTTTCTCTGTATATATAATTTTCTCCTTTGTTTTTGTATTTCATCAAATATCAATCGTTGATCCCATAACAATCGATATCATCTTTTCTAAGTCCTGATGATGGTTTATTAAAACAGAAACGTTATAGCGTCGACTGTCTTTCTCAATAAATTCTTCACATAGGATTACTTTTTTTTCTCAACTTTTCTCCATACTGTCGGATTCTTTTCCATAATATATATATATATATATATATATACAATTTTATATACATACACACTCTCTTTCTTTTTCAATATATATATTGTGCACGTGCGTGTGTGTGTGAATGAGAGAGAGATAGAGGGGGAGGGAGAGAGAGAGAATTAAATGATTTGCTGTATATATACTTGTAGAAATACCCGTCCTTAACTGGGTTGAGAAAGAACCTTCAAAATTGTACTCTAATTTATATATATATATATATATATATATGTATGTGTGTGTGTGTACATACATGTTCATATATATATATATATATACTCATATACATATATATATATATAAAAGTAAAGTTGGCGACCATAGTCGAGGGCGACCTGAAGGCTCCCTTTTCTATAGCTACTAAATCGAGGTGTAAGGGAGGCGCTACTCCTTTCGCTGGATTGCTCTACTTTACCCTTATAGAGCTGAATGTTAAGTAAGTATCAAGTAACATTTTTGAGTCTGATATGACTCAACCTGGGATCGAACTGCGATCTCCATTGCCATTGGCTAACACTCTACCCACTAGGCTAATGGACTGCTAAAGATAAACGGAAGAAAAATATGTATTTGGTGAGGATGAAAATTTATTGTCGACACATATTTCGACTTAAATTTGCCTACATACAAAGTATTCTATATAAAATTATTTTAAGGATAAAAATAAAATAATGAAAGTTGAAAAATATATTAAGCATGCAAGCTGAAAAATTGTCTCTAGCGCAAATGCTTAGGATTTTAGAACCCCGCCCCAAGACACAGGCAAATATGTTCGAATTTAATTACATTATAAAATAGAATCTTTTTTTTTTTAAAGGAACATCGTTTCACGGTTTCAGAAAAAATTTTTAACGGTTTAAAATTTCAAAAATCCAGAAAAATAGTCCAGTATTATCAATGGATGTTGAAATCTTAAAACTCTGGTATTAGGAAAATTGTATTGAAAATATATTGATCAAGCTTCGATTATTCTGTGTTTATCGCTATCATGAATGAATGCAAGGTAAAATTATGTGCCTTTTATAGAGTTAATTTTTGAATTAGGATGGTTATTTCTATTATAGGATATATATTTATAAATTTTGACGGCTTTTGATGTGTACAAATAGAAAATGGAAAAAACATTAGACGAACCGATCTCATTCTCATTATTTCAAACACACCGCTCAACACTTATGAAACTGAAACCCTCAAATTTGGACTATCGATAAGCTATCGGTCATATGGAAATCAGACCTGACCGATAAAATAAAACGCAGTTTCTTCCAAGCAGCGGTCGTGTCAATACTGCTGTATGAATGCACCACTTGGACGCTAACAAAACGGCTGGAGCAGAAGCTAGACGGCAACTACACAAGAATGTTGCAAGCAATATTAAACAAGTGCTGACGGCAACAACCCACAAAGCACCAACTATACGGCCTCCTGCCTCCCATCACGAAAACTATCCAAGGCACGCAGGACACTGCTGGAGGAGCAGGGACGAGCTCATAAGTGCTGTACTCCTATGGACCCCCACATATGGACGAGCTAAAGCAGGACGATCAGCTAGAACATACATACAGCAGCTATGTGAGGATACAGGATGTAGCCCAGAAGACCTGCCAGAGGCGATGAACGATAGGGAAAAGTGGCGAGAGAGGGTCAGGGATATCCGTGCAAGCGGCACGACATGATGATGATGATGATGATGATCCCTATAGTAAAAATATATTTGAAATTAAAACGGAATCTTTTTTTTTTTTATTTAACTCAGCATCATTTCTCGGTTTGAAAGACTTTTGAAGATATACAACTTCAAAAAACACAGAAAACATTAAGTTTACAAGTCCCCAAAATTCACTCTGAACTGTCTAGCAGGACACATAACGTAACGGTTATAGGCGTTGGTTCCCTAAGCTTCTAAAAGAGACAATCATCTAGAGATTGCAGATTCAATCCTGACTGCAGACGAGTAACAATACAGGAATACTTAGCACTTATACCCAGTTACGGTTAACGGAATCAGAACAAGTGACCCTAATGGAACAAATAAAGGACGTAGTTCGAAATTCCGTGCAGGTTCCCGAGTTCGACAAGCACCTGAAGAAGCCCGAAGGACATATCGGTCGAAACGTTGTGAATATAGCTATAAAGATGAAGACAATAGTCCGAAAACCCTGAACGTTTAGAAAAAAATCCAGTATTATTAATAGATGTTAAAATATTTTAGGATCTATTTTGCTATAAAGGGTGATAAAACCCTGATTTTTGGAAAATTGTCTTATATAAAGAAATTGAGCAAATTTCGATTATTCTATGCATATCCCCATCGTGAATGAATGCAATTTTGGTCGAGTTTTGAAAATCAAATGTATGGTTAGTTGAAATATGTATATGTGAAACTAAAGAATTGGATGAGTTTCCGGATTTAAAATCTTTTTATGTTCCTATATTCTCATTTTTAGATTTATGGAGTTTGTTACATTTCTAATAACACATTTTATATATACACACGTCGGAGAAAGAATTTGTTTTTTAGAGTTGGTTTTTTTTTGTTTTTTTTTTTTGTAATTGTTTTATTGTTTGGGATGTACGAGTGGCAGTTTTTATGTCTAAATAGTTTAGTTTTATTTCAATAAGGGGAGTTGTGGGATTTTGAGGTAATATTATATCTCTTTTTATTATGTTAATTTTTGAGTTAGGTTGGTTATTTCTATTATAGGATATATATTTATATTTTTGGATTTCGCACGATGAATGAAATATTCAGGGTATTATAGTTGAGAGAAAGAGTTTTTGATGTGTTCAAATTCATCATTTAGGAAACTAGAACAAATTTTTAGGTCTCTGAGGAAAAACCCTATGAGAATGCCACTTTTTATTACATCACTATAGTTTGAATAAGAATGTATGTAATCATTTTTGCTGTTAGCTTTGTGTGAGACTTCGAATTTTAACATATTACTATTATTTATCAATAGGATGTCTAAGAAAGACAAGGAATTGTCTTTTTCGAGCTCATATGTGAAATTAATAGTCGGTTTTATTTGGTTTAGTATCCTAGTAATAGAGGGTATGTTGTATTTGTTTGGGTAAATGATTAAAATATCATCATTGTATCTAAAGAAATGGTTATCATTGGGAAAAATATATTTGAAAAGTTTGGATTCTAAAAATTCTCGAAAAAGGCAAGCGAAAATACCGCTTATTGGCGATCCCATTTGAAGGCTAAATTATTATTGGTAAAAATGATTGTTATATTAAAAAATCTATGACCACTACATAGTTCAATTATTTAAATTATTTTGGTAAGAGATAACGAGAGAGAACTTTTGATTTTTTCTAAGTAGCATTATAACCGTTCAATGCATTTTTAACAGGGATATTTGTGTATAGGGATTAAATGTCAAGGCTCCCTATACGTTTGTTTTTCCTGTTTATATTTTGTATTTTGGTGTGGAAGTCACCATAATTTTTAAATAAGAAAGTTAATGGTTCCCAGGAAAGGGGTCAATATTTTAATATAATCACAAATACATTAAAATCAGAAGTATTTCAATTTTCACCGGGGCGTTTACCCACTTTTAAGCCCCCTAATCGCACTGGAAAGTGAATCTCATATAGTTCATTTTCTTTCTCGTAAAATTTTATATTAGAGTACATATTTTTTATGTATCGCCCATGAAAACTGAATGTATTTGCACTTTCGAAAGGGCGCTACGCCGTGTTATAAACCTCATTAGACGCGTTAAATAGTATTGGATGAGGGTGAAATTCTAAAAATCGACTTTATTTAGTGTCGAGTAGTTATGCTTTTATTTTCATCGAAATCGGTGGTATCTGAATTTTCATATGGGGCGTTAGAATGTAAACTCATGTACCTCATTGTCTTTTACATAAGGATAAATACTTTGTTTTTATGTATCTTCTATTCCATTTTGTCCTATAGATTCTCTTTTGTTCTGGATACACACAGACACATAGACAGACAGATATATATATATATAGTTAGATGAGTTGCTATACTTATA
>CAUZXS010001216.1:47500-87011 GCA_963585895.1 Sepioteuthis lessoniana | reverse complement strand
CATCTTCTTAGTGGCTGGAAGAAGAAAAGATTAAAGAAAAATAACAGCTTTGTGAAACTGTAGTTGCCAAAAATAAAACTTATTCTTATCTGAATTGTGAATATAAGTATTACAATTCAATGTGATTTTGTTTTTCCTTTCTTGATTACCTTGGCAGGATATTCTGGACAAGTAGCTTTCTTTTCAACGTGAACTTTTTGAATCTTTGTATTTTAAGTTCTACATACTTACAAAAGTTTGCTTTTCATCATTACATAAAAAGGTACAAATAGTGGAAGAAAAAAAAACACTGACTGAATTGACGGTCATTTGGGTCTGCAGACATCCTGTCCCTGAAAGTTATCATATGAGTCATTCATTGATGTTTTGAAATAGTGAGTGTCATGCCCCCCCCACATGCACACCAAAATTAAAGAACATAGTAGCGATAAAGAAAAGGGATATATCAAAAGGGGTTAAAATAATATAGAGCAATTCAAAATGAACAAGAATAAAATATATGCTTTTCCGTTTAAAAAAAATTATCCATGTGAATAATAAAAAGTTTGATTAATCTTTAAAAAAACTGGGGGATGGCTGCAGGCAATGTAATGGCTACTGGCATGGAAAATAAAAACAGCAATCAGAGTTCAAATCCTAACCATTGCAGTTAGTATTTCATTTTCCACAATGCCCATGAAACATCTAAAACCATGAGTACAGAAGTACAGCAGCCTGAGCTCTCCATCTATGGTGGGCAAACTAGTCTAGGAGAAGAGCAACTGTGGATTCAAAACAGGAACCAATCACCCTAAAACAAATATGTTGCATCTATGTTCTATAGATCTTTACTAGGGACTGGTAAGAGGCTGAAACATGTACTACCTCTAGGCATCCCAAACTTCCTGTGTCACTAAAATCCAATCTTGTGCTTAGTGGAGCGGGGAAATCTACTCAAAGATTTTAATCTCTTCTTTTGTGTAGGTTTCCCTGTGTTTTTGATGGGGACATAATCATCAATATTGACAGACAACTTTGATCATAATATTTTGATTAACTGATTTTAAAGGTATGTCAACCCATCTGGGTTATTTTATGCATAATGGTTAGGGAATTGCATTTATATGCTCCTATCTACTGTTTTGTGTAGTTGTTTCTTAAGGTTTTTTTTAAACACAGCTTTACCAAATAAGAATAATTTTTAAATAGATATATTTGACCTACAGATAAGGTTCTAACAAGTACTACCACTTCAGGTCAGAGTGGATCTGGGAGTAATGGCAATGAAATGGTACTCCACACTTCTCAGATCTCCAGAACTTAGAATCAGATTCAGCTTAGTTTTGTACCCAGGAAAACCTTTTTTTTTTCCTGGTAGAGGGTCTTACCATTAGCATATTCTAAGCCTTTTCAATGATGAATTAAAAAGATGTTAAGAAATCTTAATATTCTAATGATAATAAACTGCATCTAATAGTGAGGTTTCAGTTTCAGAGGTCTGGGGAGTATGAAGTTCTCCTTCATTGCCATTACTTCCAGGTCCACTCTGACTCAGAATGGGAGTACCTGTTAGGATTCTATCAATGAATCAAATAGATTGGTTTAAAAATTATCCATATTTGACAAGAATACTTGATGTCATATAAGTGTAAATTGTTTGTATTAAGTATAGTTAATTAAAGCTACAATTGCTTATGGAGGATTATTATTATTAGTTACTTGAAACCATATAACTGTGTGCAAATAAAAATGATTATCATTAAATAGAAATGATTATTTAAGATCATATAATTATTAGTATTAGATAGGAATACTTGAAACCAAAAGTGTCCAAATAATTTGTATTAGATAGGAATACTTGATTGTATTTGCCTGTGCCTCCCACCAGACAGGGCTTGACACAAGGTCAATGACTCAAAGGCCGATTAAAGTAGGGATTAAGGGGATGGGTAGGTTGGGAACGAATTGAGACTCAACCCTGCTGATCTGTGCTGGTCATTGACTCTCTTAGTGCAATGTGAGTCTAATGAGCTGAGCTGTATCATGAACCCAAATCTCGGTCCAGGTACTGATGCTGGGTTATAGCTTCAACTAGACAGCAAGATAGGAATACTTGATATTATATTACATTATATATTACTAAAATTAACAATTTTGACAACAATTTTTCAATATCGCAATATTTATCTCTTTTCTGTGAGATGTATACAGTACAAATAGCAAAGAAATAACAAGAAGTAATCATGGATTTTTTTGTAAAATTGCTTGCCCACCAAAAAAGAAATTCAGTCATAAAATACTTTAATCAATTTTAGGTATGTGCTAAAAGTACAGTTTTTTTATCTTTTAAATTTCCCAATAATCAATCAATTATCAGATTTTGATAAAATGTTTATTACTTAAGTAATAAAAGATAAAGTTTCTTTTAAAAAAGAAATCTTTACTCAAAATTTAGAAGACATTTTTTTGTTATTGCTAAGCTTCAGTCTTTTAGTTAAGTCGCTTTAATTTTCACTGAATGATTTTTATATTTTTAAAGATAATTTCAACAAGAAATACATTTCGTTTACCTTTTGTTTGAAGTGGAATGATAAAATGTTCACATGGATGCCTTACTTTTTTGGTAGTTTAAAAACAGCACAATATTACAATTCTAGGCAATTTTTCTTAGTTTATTAATTTTTAGGAAGAGTTAGAGAAAACATTCATTTTTTTTTTTCTAAAGATGTTTATAAAATTCACAACTGTATATTAAATTCTTTTTATTACCACTGAGTGGGATTCTGTTATTTGATGTAAAAACTCTGAATAAATATGACTGACTGATATGGTGAAAAAGTATAGTATGTCTATAATTAGTCTCTGTGTGTGTGTGTGTGTGTGTGTGTGTGTGTGTGTGTGTGTGTGTGTGTGTGTGTTCCCACAGAAACTGAATTATCTACCTTTGAAATTTTTACAAATAAAACTTTTTTAAAAAGTATAATAAAATCAATTGGAAAATTTTTGGTGTTAAATATATATGAATGAAAAAACCACCCGAAATTCTGTTAATCATAACAATACACATACATACACACACATACAAATGAAATAATAGCGGGCTCTGACTGTATAACTATTATAATATACAAATTTTAAAGACAAAAAAAAAAAAAAATCAAATACCCATTTTATTCAAGAGGTTAAAATTTTATAACTATTTTCATTGCAAAGTCTTAGTCATGTTATACAAAAAGCTAAAGAAATCCATACCTACTTTTTACTTCAAAATTAGGTACATATATATCTAAAAAGAAAAAAAAGAAAGATAAAAATTTTTATACCTATTTTTCACCTCAAAATTTAGCACTTGCATGAATATCGTGTTAGACATGAAAAAATATGGTATCAATTCCATTAATAAAATATCAATTCAAAAACAGTTTAAGTTTTATGAATTCTTTTCATCCATTTTCTAATATGATAAGCAAAGGATTTCCAGAGATATATTTATATTCATGGTTGACAAAATAAAGAAAATATTTTTATTGCATCATATAAATGAAGATGGAAGTATGGCTCAATGATTAGATTGATGAAATAGCAATAAAGAGGTTTGGTACTCCATAGGAAGAGCCCTACTAATTAAATAAATACTTCTGCATGGCCTGTGTAAACATTGGCTCTAAAAGAAGTTACTTGTGTATTGGGTAGCCTATTACAATTCAAAGAAATGTGTTAGTTTTAATAATATTGTCAATTCATTGCTCTTTAAGACTTTTCTAAGTACATTTTACAACCATAGACAGACAATTCTAACATCTTAAAATTTTGCCTGGATCTCTGATATGAGGAATTATCATTTTACTTACATACTCAGATTAAGAACTGACTGTATATCCACCAACAGAGAAGACCTTACTCTGTAACTAAATAAAGCAATGTACTGAGTATGACACTAAACTACATTTGATAGTAAGGCTTCAGTTCTGGAGATCTGGGAAGTGTGGAGTACTTCCCTTCATTGTCATTATTCCAAGGCCTTTTCTGACCAGGAGTCATAGTTGCTGTTAGGGTCCCATCTATGGATCAAACAAATCTCTTTATAGATTATTCATATCCAATAGGACAATGACACCCCCAAAGAAGAACCTTAAATATAAATTTACAATGAACATGTTTCCCAAACCTCTAAAATAAACTTAGTTAATATGCCATTAAAATCAATCAATAAAAAAAGCAGATCTAATTGTAATCAACAAGAAGAAAAGAGACTGGGGGCAGTGGAAATCCTAGGAAGAAATGAGAAAAACTGTATAAATTGACAAAAATATTCTCAAGAATTCTGAAGAGGTAAGGAAATTTGTTGTCACTTGGACTACAGCAAAAACCACCAGTTTTAATACTGATGGAAAAAAACTCACTAAGAATAAAATAAAAAGATATGACTCTTGTACTTATATTTGGCAAATGTTTTAAAAAGATTATATTTATCTTTTTAAAACATTTGCCAATCCAAGAAGCCTATCCTATTACTTTGCCTATGAACACCACGTTTAAATACAGTCAATCCTAAAACATTTCGAAATGCTTGAGACTTTAATTGATGCTTCTTATTAACAAGTACAGAATAATAAAAACCTGAGAGTTACAATAAAAAACAACAAACAAAAGAAAAAACAGAAAATATAAATGACTCCTGTGTTTAAATTTTGTTAAACAGCTTATCAACCTCAGTGGGTCATTCAATACTAAAAAGGGTTAGATTCATTTTGTCTTCTACAAAAGGTTTAGGATTTAGGGTATATAGATTTTAGGATAAGGGTTTTTATAACAGTATTTGATTATGCTTGCTGATATTTGGTAAATTAATACCTTGAAGGAGGGAAAGACTAAAGAACTATATGATTAGTTGAATTTTATATTTTTTCATCAATCAAACAGTTTTATTTAATAGCAATGTTTTAGAACCAAGTAGAATTATAATTAAGAATGTCAACCCTTAGAACCTGCTAAGAAAGTCAGCCTGAATTCTGGCTAGGGAATCCCTATTTCTACATCACTATTTCCAATAAAATGTTAAAAGCTGTTAAGTAACAGATAACATTTTTACATTTTTAGTTATTTTTCCAGCCAGTAGTCTGAGGTGGTGAGACTTAGGGTTCTAACACTTAAAACATTGAAATGTTTAAAAACTAATCTGAGAATTTTTCTTTTTAATTTAGTCTGATAGTTTTGGCAAGAGAAACAAATTCCAAATTCCAAAGAGTGAATCATTACCCTACATTTTTTTTACTGAGCCTCATTAAAATCAACTTCAGATATAAATTCACTTTAAAATAAAATAAAGATATCTGTGAATATAACTACACACCAAAATAATTGTACAAAAAATTGCAATGAATCATTTAAGTCTAGTAAAAGAAGAAATTATGATATATTTAGAAAGCTAAGCAGGAAAAATTGGCCACTACTAAAGCAGAGGGTTACAGTGATAAGGTAACGAGATGCGGTGAATGAACAGAGGTGAGAAGATAAAGATGGATACATAGATATTCAGATGAACAATGTCAAAGGACCAATAAGTTACTTGTTAGCTTTAGATGGTATTATTGTAATATGCAGTCTAGTCTACCATATTGTTGCGACTGTAGTACATGACCAACCACATTGTTGCTACTTTAGTAGGTGGCCTGTGCCCTACCACATTGCGGCTACTATGATCTACGGCATTGCTTCGAATAAATTGTGCACTTTATCTTTCAAAATTGATTTAAAGAATTTAGATTTAGTACAAAGTAAAAATTTTATAACATATTTATTTCTATTTATCAAAAAAAAATTTCAAATCAGTAAAATGTACATTATTCACTAGAAATGGCAGTTTGGTAAAATTCTTTGAGAAGCATCTTTAAACAGATAGAACCATACAGGTAACCAATAACTCACAATACGGACATAATGACTAAGGTATGTACTGTTACACACCAAATAGACAGTTGTAATGTTACGATGTTCAAATGTACATTTATACTGGTATGGCCTCAATAGACATTTGTACTACTACTCTACCACATAGATGCTTGTACCACCACGGTTCTTGGTATACTCTTTGTAGTGCTACGGCACTACATAGAACCATGGTGGTAAAAATGTCTAATAGTTCTATGCGTGTACCACTATGTTGTAAGTGTCAGTTGGAACTCATGATAACCTCCACCATGATGAAAAGAAGTGACGAATACACAAAAACACTGTCTTGCTTCATTAATATCAAGGCTTATTCGCTACTCCACATTTTAGTAGCTGTTGAGAAGAGAGAAACAGAGGATGAACTGAGTTGACCTCTTTAGCTAGACAGAAATGAAATGTCGTGAGAAGAGAGTGAGTAGACACAGATCTTGAATTATCTTTCTCATTTTCTGTTGTAGTTCTAATAAGTACTTGTTCGCTGGTTTTATCTTCATAGCTTCACAATGGGCGTGAGTTCACCCCAAAATGGGGGCCATAAGTTTTAGCAGTCTTCACATTGTCATGGCTGGTGTTCAATTGTGATCTTTACACCATCAAATCTCACAACCAACTCACTCTTTTCCTGTTTCTTATCCAACATCCACTGCTCTAACAGCTTTTTCATTTGAGTTCCTTCCAGCCAATCAGAACTCGTTATCGATTTGCAGCGGATACATTTCTATTCTTAACTTAGGCGCCTGCTGCTATGGATTTCAGGAACCTATCTTTCTCTTTCTTATTTGTTCCTCCTCCCTTTTCATCTTGTTCCTCTCTCTCTCAAATCTCTTTCTCATCTATGTTCCTTTCTTTTCAACCATCCTGTGGGTAACTATTAAAACAATCAATCGGAGACCCTAATTATTCACAGGTAGACCACCAAAAAAAGGAAAGCAGACTTCAAATATGGAGGTAAAATGCATACTACAATAGCACCCTTTGGAATTTAAAAGCTCAAATTATAAGTTTTAGAAAACATTCATGAAAGAGTTTGTTCTATATTTCAGCTGTTATCAGAAAGAAGCTTTGTGTGTGTAGAATTTGCTTTGGGAATGAGGGATATCAAGATTGCATAAATGAGATTCACAAATTTTGACTTGAAATTCCAAGAATACTGGAACTTAATATGGATCCTATCTGAATGACTTTGCATGAAAAGTGACAAACAAGCTTCCTGATCTTTTATCTAGAATTGGTCATGTGTTGCCTGAAGATGCAGCTACCAGCAAAAACACAAAGGATTTCTTGGTCCCAGGTTATTTTGCCAGTACCCTGTCATTGCACTAAAATAAGAGGTTTGTCGATTAACCAAGCCATATAGATAAGATAATTTTTACCTTCACCCACAACTCTGAATGTGAGACCCTCAAACCTTGCAAGAAAGCTAAATGAATTCAATCTATAATGACAAATTATTTAAGAAAAAAAAAAATTCAAACTGATTATATTTAAAGACTTTAAAAAAACAATCAGTGTGATGATAGAGTACAATAATTCCAAAAGTTTGGATAATTTCCCAAATTAAATTATATCTAAAAAACCCAAAAAAAACCCTAAACAAAAAAACAAAAAACAAACACTTATATTATAATAGTCATTTGCTAGATTTTGATAAGTTTGACACAAGGCTAGAAGTATGGTACACACAGTGAGAATCAAACTCACAACTAATGATCTGCAAGACTAGGATACTCACCATTATACCCAGTGAGCCAATCTACTTATATGTTAGTACATAGATAATTTTCAATTTTCTTTTTCCCTCATATCTCACGAGCAGGCTCTAGTCTTTTAAAAGCCACCATTCACTTCCACTGTTTTAACACCTTCAGGGAGATAAACCAGCTGCTCTAGCAAAAAAGCTTCTCATTTTTGCTTTTCATTTGTAAACAGTTGCTAAAGGGTATCACCATTAATGTTATTAAAAAGGTGTATCACCATTGATGTTATTAAAAAAGGAGTATCACCATTAATGTTATTAAAAGGGAGTATCTACATTAATGGCATTAAAAAGACGTATCACCATTAATGCTATTGAAAGACTCAAACTAGATATTCAGAGAATAGTCACTTGGCTATTAAGAGCAAAAGAAAAGAATAACTAAATATTATGAAAATTGATGTTACACACATAGACACAATCTTATAAAATCATCTCTCAAGTTTGGAAAAGAAATATAGAAAACAAAAACAACATAAATTTACTTTTGCTAAAAGAAAAAAACCGTAAATACCATTTTTTTCTTGTCACCAGTTTTGTTTTAAAAGATTATGTTGTTGTCCAAATACCATCACGAGCTATACATTACAGCATCACTCACAGAGTTGTTGCCTCTGGTACTGGTACAATTTAATGACTAATAAAATCATTCAGTTTGTCAATCGACAGTGGCCAACATTTAAAGATTTGAGGTATTCTCAGATGAAGTAATCTCTTCCTTGCTGACCTTTGCTCAAAAATCAACAGCCATGTTGCAATGTTAGAGCCACCATTTTTAAAATGTTTCAATCACAAACACATGATGTTCATTATTCCATGACATCATGATAACTGAAATGGTATGGCGGCTGCTACTGAAATTTGAAAGTATGCTGCCCACCAACTACTAAGTTCACTAGTATTGCTTCAAGTTCATCAATCATCTGTGGCCTATGTTTGAAGATTTGAGCCTTCAGGTACCCGCAGAGAAATAATCACAATGGAAGAGAGAGATCTAATGAGTGGGCAACCTCGGAAAAGAAGAGATGGGTTTGTATCTTTCACAAAGGCATTAACACAAAGTGAAACTGAAATTAAACTGAATAAAATAGATCCAAGTATTCACTTTCAGAGCAGTCTCTCTTTGCTCAGTATCACGCTTGCAGAACTAATCTCAACCAACAAAATATATCTTTCACTCAGTACAATTTCCATCAACGAAAAATCTCGAGCTGCTTCTCTCACACACTTTTTATGCTTGGCCAGTATGTTCACTTTGAAAAATGTGCACATACCACTCTTGCAAATTCTCCTCACTCGAGACTGCGTTTTATCTTAAATTGAGGTGTTAGAGCCACCAATCATTTTGCATGCCAGACATATACATGCTCGCTTTGCCACACAGTGTAAGTCATCTTCTCTTCTACAGAAAGACAAACAGCCTCATTGAGGATTTAAAATTGCTTTGCTGAATCTATTTCTGACAAAGTCATTTAAGTATTAAAAAAAATCAAAGCCTTCCAACATACTGGGCATCTGCTAACACCAGTACCTATACTAGTCTCCTATCATTTTTTTCATAGAAATTATTTTTTGAATGGGATGAACCATAATTAGTAAAGGACTTTGTGTCTATGACTGACAGGGAACATGTGAAAAGCAAATAACTGTGATATATATATATATATATGTATATATATATATATATTTGAAAAAAGAAAATGATTCATCAAGAAAAAGAAAGAAAACAAAACAAACTAGTCACAATACTGACTTTGTCTGAAGAACGAAAACCAAGTGAGACACAAAAACAACAAATATTAAAAAAAGGTGCCCAATATATATGTAGAGCAGGTCTAGATAACTGAATAAGTAATAAAAGTTTACTATTCTGGTTTTACGGGAAAAGATCTCCAGGAGAACTATCAGAAAGTGGTTGGGACAAATAGATACATTAGGCTTTTCATGTCACAACTGAGAATGAACACTGTTCAAGAATTGTCTGAAATCTCTGATATTGTAGCCAGAGTAAATGCACTTCCGACCTTCATTTTTGAAGATGTGGATATGACTGTGCCATAGATAATGAGATGTATTATTTCTCCCCCCCCCTCTCTCTCTCTCTCTATATATATATATATATATATATATAAAAGAGTTACAAAAAATATTTGTTTCTCATCTGTCAACTGTAAGTCTTTACAGTTTAACTCATTTAAAAAGTAAGTGATGTCACTTGTCAAAATAGATGATATGCATTTGTAATTTTGTATCCTCTCTTTCTCTCTCTATGAAATTGAGTAAATGCTCTAAGCCATCATCAGCTGAGTGCTTATCAAATTACCACACAGAAATATAGGATAACTTTAAATAAGTTCCTCCACAAATGTATTCCTCATTCCTGATGGAAGGGCTCAGGAAGATGCTTTCGTAAATAATTATCACTGATTCATAAGTTTGATACTCATTTTACTTACTATCCTAGGAGGTTTGTGCTATAACTAAATTTAGTGAATATGAGTGTAATATATGTTAGAATGGTCGTCATCAGAGCAAGACTGATAATCACATAATGGAGAAACTGACAGTCACCAAGCACTATTAACTCTTTGTCTATACTATCCTAATTTAGATATATATGCTCTATCAACATTGAGCACAGTTTATTTATAAATACACCAAACTATATATATATATATATATATATCAACAATTATTAAAAAATGGAAAGCAAATCACAACTCCAAGTTTCACGTCTTCAATCATCAGGTGAGCTTGCTAATATATTGTTATATTGGTCTGTATTTTTGTGTATTGCACATTGTAAAGATTATGCAGTTTATATGCACTTTTTGTATTGAATGTTTATATATATATATATATATAAAAAGTAAAGTTGGCGACCATAGTCGAGGGTGACCCGAAGGCTCCCTTTTCGATAGCTACTACACCAAGGTGTAGGGAAGGGCGCTACTCCTTTCCCAGGATTGCTCCACTTTACCCTTGATCCGTACCTTATAATGCTGAGTGTTAAGCAAGGAGGCATCAAGTACCATTTTTTGAGTCTTTGGTATGACTCGACCTGAGATTGAACCCAGGTCTCCCGGGCCATTGGCGAACACTCTAACCGCTACGCCAATATATATATATATATATATATATATATATATATATATATATATATATATATATATAAATAAAGTAAGTTAGCTGATGATAGTTGAGGGTAACCTGAAAGCTCCCTTTTCAATAGCTACTACACCAAAGAGTAGGAGAAAGTCCTACCTCTTTCCCAAGATTGCAGTATTTTACTCCTGATCCATAACTTATAATGCTGAGTGTTAAGCAAGGATGTATCAAGTACCATTTTTTGAGCCTTTGATATGACTCAACCAGGGATTGAACTCCGGTTTTCTGGATATTTGGTAATAATTTTACCCACTGTGCCAATGGGCCGCTATATATATATACATATATATATATATATATATATAAATAAACAAAAGTGCTAAGACAAACAGGAGTATTTCTTTCGCATTATTCATTTGATTATTCTTTATTAGTTTCAACCTTAGACCACTGTTAGGAGAACAATTTTACTTGAAAGTTGTTAAAATGGTTTTAAAAAAGTTGAAATGCAATAAGAGAAGTGATGACAAACTATTATTTTATATATATATATATATATATATATATATATATATATACATACACACACATATACACAGAGGGCAAGTCCTCATGGTGTAATGGCTAAAGAGCTGGACTGCAACCTCGAAATAAGCAAATTCAAATGCCAGTTATGCAATTACTTTTGAGCTAATACTCTTGGGAAAGGTATGAACCTTATCCCTCCAGCTACAGGTTCAGTAATATCACTGTTGTTATTCTACAGGGATGGCTTTGGGATTAAATAACCCATGATGGTTAAAATGTCATTAAACAAAGAAATCAAAAGATACCAATACACACACACAAAATTTAGATGCTCTTTGAAGGGCAATTGGTTAATAAAATGATTTATAAAGTCACTTTTAGAAAGGAAGACGTTAATAACAATAAAAGTATATACATTGGTGCCACTGAACCGAATAAGAAAAAGAAATGCTGTCAGCATAATGTGAGATTAAAGCAAAATAAACCAACAGTACGACATTATCTAAACACATAGGGCAAATAAGAGATGAAACAAATAAATCTTTCATAATAAAACGGGATAATTGTAAAAAAATACCAACTGTATAAAGGAAGTTGGAATAATTGCAGATTATGTCTGAAAGAAAAATTATGTATCCAGGAATATGCCAAAAATAAACTGCTGAACAAAAATGGTGAATCAGTATCTAAGGGTAGACATATTATTAAATTTCTCTTGTGTCATTTGCCACCTGAATAATTCAATAATTTATTTTCCTATATTTCAACTGCTCCAATTTCTATAATAAGTTGGGTTTTTTTAAGTTTTTGGATGTGTCATGTAAACAAATATCACACCATATAAAAAAATTCTTCACACCAGTTGATTAGTGAGTTTTTTCTCATATTTTTTTAATGGTTGTATGGTTCACATGAAACCTTAAGTCATGGATTTCAAAAGGTCAGAGTTCAAATCTTCAACAGGTCCCAATTCAAATATTTTTGGTTTCAGAGCAACTCTGCCAGAAAAACAGCAAGCACATTTCTCTAATTTGCATTTCTTTTATTATTATATTATTATTATTATTATTATTATTATTATTATTATTATTTATGAATCGAGTTCAAAAAGTATAAAAACTGAAGCTGTATTTACCAAGACAGAAATGAAACAATAGATTTCTTTAAAAGAATCTTCTTGGCATTCAAAAGTGAGTTTTCTATTGGTCAAAGCCCTTTTCAATCACCTCACCATCAGATTGTTTAGTGTCATATCCAGGAAACTTGTTGGGGGAGTCTTACCTCTCGGCAGAGAAGCAGTCAATGTATTCTACAGCCCTAGCCAACTAGGCAATTAAACGGTTTCAATTATTTCCATCAAACACAAATATTTCTTTCAATTGTTTGCATACAGTGAAATGGTATCAAGTATTCCTATATAACACTAATAATTCTATTCAACATTATTCATTCATTTTCACACAATTAAATGGTTCCCAGAATTGTTATATAATACCAATAATTCTATTTTGCATACAGGTAAATGGTTTCAAGTATTCCACACAAATATTTCATTTTCCCAGTTAAATGGTTCCAAGTATTTCTATCTATCACTAACAATTCAATTAAACATCAGTTATTTGTTTACACACAGTTAAATGGTCAAACAGTTCTAATTGACACATAGTTTGGACCTCATCAGGTGCTTCCAATCTGAGTCAGAGTGGATCTGGGAATAATGACAATGAATGTTTCTCTGCAGAGAGGTAAGACCCTATGGGACAAATAGAATTAAACTGTGTGCTTATGCTAAATAGAATTGCTTTTTTATGCTAAACTGAATTGTTTGAAATGGAACTGTTTTGACATTTAACTGTGTGTAAACAAAAAATTATACTTATTCTAAACTGAATTGTTTGAAACTTATCAAAATGACTTGATTCATTGACCCAAAAAAGGGTTGATAGGCCATAAAACAAAACAACCAACCAACCAATAAAATAAAACAGGATTTCTTCCAAGCAGTGGCTGTATCAATACTACTCTATAGATACACCTCATAGACACAAACAAAATGCATAGAGAAAAAGATCGATGGGAACTATGAGCTATATTGAACAAATCCTGGAAGTAAAACCTTATGAAACAGCTGTACGGCCACTTACCTCATCATCGCAAAAACTATTCAAGTAAGAAGAAAACATGTGAAACACTATTGGAGAAGCAAGGAGGAACTCATAATTTACATTCTTTAATGGACCCCTACACATGGATCCACTAATGTTGGGGTCCAATGGGCAAGAACTTTTTTACATCAACTCTGTACGAACACAGGATGTAATTTGGAAGATCTGCTGCGTGTGATGGATGATAGGGATGGACGGAGAAAGAGAGTGTCAGGAAACTCTGTGCTGTCAGTACAACTTGATGATGATACATGCACAGATATATACATAAAAATACACACTAAAACCTAAAGATGGGTAAGAGAATTTACAAACATGACTGAGAGAGAGAGAGAGAGAGAGAGAGAGAGAGAGAGAGAGAGAGTATGTGTGTGTGTGTGTGTGTGTGTGTATTAGCTTAGCATAGAACAACTTTCTAATTATTAACAGAGATGAAATTGAATGTGTTACACATGATATTGAGAATTATATTGGTATATATGTACCTATCAGTTTGAGTGTGGGTCTGTGCCGATACAGGATGTAGCCTTGAAGACCTACTGGAAGCGATGGACGATAGAGAAGGGTGGCAGGAGAGGGCCAGGAAGAACCGCGTTAGTGGTGCGACATGATGATGATGATGATTACCTACATTTCTTTTTGTTTTTTCCTGTCTTTTTGTTTGAATATATCCAAGTGGTCAAAAATGACCCACTTTTCTAATTGACTGTACTACACTAGAAGGCCACACTTTGTGGCTGTAACAACTAAAGTAATAAGATCAATAGTCTGACCGACTCTTGGAGTGGTCAATACAAATCCAGACTTACAATTCAAACCATAAGGTGATAATTATGATAAAAGAATTCACTGACCTTTATTAAGAAGTCAGTGGTGCCAGTAATTCTCAAGAGACATTGCAATCTACATCAAGTAATTATAAAACTGCCTATCCTTATTTTGATGTTTTTATTTTGTTTTTCTCCGATACAATGATCAAAAACATCTGTTGGTTGGTTTTGTGGTATGTTAATCCTTGTGGAAATCAGTTTAACAATTATAGCTTCCTATTTTATATGGAATAAAGATGTATATTCACAATCATTTTGAAAAGGTGAACGCTTCTTAGTCTCATACACTAAATTTAGGATTGATTTTTAGGGAATTCCATATTGTATGTTTATATTTTCATTTTTTTGTTTCTTTATAGTTTTTAACACATAGTTATACCATATATACTTTCATATCGTGTGACTTTCCGAGACTTAAATTGAGACTTTTTACAACTGGAAATTGTAGACGTACCAGTTAGCCTAGACCTAACCTTGAACAACTATCTATTCACTCAGTATCAATCTTGGGCGTGAGCTCCTAATATTAGGCTAAAATTTATGTCTGAGAAAGTTGAATCATACACAACTATATATATCATTTCAACTATTCCTATCAAATATAAATGATTTGCTAACAGACCTTCTTGATCTATAGATGGAACCATAATAGGTACCACCACTCTGGGTCAGAGTGGACCTGGGAGTAATGGCAATAAAGGGGTGACTCCCCATACACCCCAGAGGTCTAAAACTAGAGCCCCACCACCAGATGCAGTGTTGTATCATATCCTGGGCACCCCTTCAGTGAGGTCTTATCCCTGTGCAGGGGATACAGTCTGCATGTTCTAAGCCTCACCAACTGAGCAACTGTAACTTAGCCTATATTCAAATCAAAACTTGTGCAGGATAAAAAGACACTACTTGTTCTTAAAACTACCTAAATGAATATTAAACACATATCCAGCAAAAACAATTAAATTTCTGAAAGGAAAATAGAAAAGCCAACAGTACTTGCTATTTATTACATATAATGAGTTGTAAGATGGTCTTTATAAAAAATCAAGTACAAAGGTATTTCAATTAAAGTTTAGGATAATTATATTTAAAGAATATTTTATTATTTTTATCATCTTGCTTATTTACTATAGTTTGGTTGGGTTTGAGAGCATATCAACCATTTTTGGGTATTTAATGTCAAATCCTCTTTATATATATTATATGTGATTTGTAAACAAATAGTCGGTAGATAACATTTTTAAACAAGCCAGAGTTCATTTGTTTGCACACAGTTAAATGCTTATACATATGATTTGTAAGTCAATAGTTTTTAGGTAATCTTATTTTTAAATGAGACAGAGCTAATTTGTTTACAAACAACTACGCTTTAGTTGAATGATTTTAGAGATGGGAGGTAGGTGACCATACAGCTGCTGTTTTGTGGGATGTTACTTCCAGGATTTGTCCCAGATGACTTCCATATAATTGACAACCTATTGATAGTAGTCCATGCTTTTGCTAATTGCGTTTTGATGTCATTTTCAGTTGATGGGATACTGTGAACTGGTCCACTAATTTCAGAGAGCCACCATTTAGTGTGGAGATATCTCCTTTTTGATTAAAGGACCTGTACTCCATTTTGTCTGTATTGACATGAACACCAATGCCACCTGCAGCCTGCTTCTGACTATGCAGCAGGGATTCAGCTCAGGTAGGTGAATTTGCAAGAACCGTTATGTCATCAGTGTAGTCTGCATCCATAATAGTTTGTGTAGGGTATTGTCTGCTTGTTGCCTTGCCTCTTTTTTGTGTTAAAAAAGCAAGAATATATATACCAATTTCTCTTCCTTTAACATTTCCTCCTTAAATTGGGGTGTGTCTGATATGCACCAAATTCTATATATAAATATATGTGTGTGAGTATATATATATATATATATATACACACACACACACACACACACACACACACACACAAATATATATATGTAGAATAACCTTCTTGTCAGAAATACTTGTATTAATTCCCAAATATTTATGTCCTTATTTCCTTAATTTTCAATGCACATTTCACAGACTGAGGACCAACAAAAATTTTTAAATTTGATGTTTATCAAATTTATTTCCCCCTTATGACCAAAGTTTTTTCATACTGAAAATGAAAAAGTTAAATGGAAGCAATTAAAACAAATCAAATATAATAAAATTATATATATACACATATATATAAATAAATACCTCTGGTGGTGTAACGGTTAGCAAGCTAGACTAGCAAACCTACATGAGTGAGTTCGAGTCTCATTGGGCGCCCCATTCATTCGGCCTTGTGCCACATCGAAGCAAAGAGCTTCGTAAATTACTATACTTATTTTGGGACAGATACACATTCATATTTTTGTGTCCTAAGTTTCAATTCTGTTTAGTTTGATAATAAATAATACCTAATCATGTTTTATATAATGCTTCACTCATAATAAAATCCTTGTATCTTTGATTTAAATGAAAAGTAACTAGTTTATAAAAGATTATTTGGGGTGTACTATATATATATATATAGGGTTTTACTTATTCTGCATATATTTTTGACAAATATTATATTTGTTAAAATAATTGTTTCAATTGAATATCTTATAAACTACAGTTTTTAAAATAAATGAGGTTTCCCCACTTACAGATACACACATTGATATATACACACACACTGTACACCTCAGGTGGTATAATGGTTAGAAGATTATTGTTAATGAATTCAATTCTTACTGGATGCCCATACTTTTGGCCTTGTGCCACAACTAAGCTAAGCTTAGTAAATAAGTATATATATATATATATATATATATATATATATATATATATGTGAGTGTTCCCTTTTGTAAATTGAAGAATTGTACACACCAATTCCACTTGTTTTCATAAGACTTACTGTTCACTTGAACTTTGAATCACAAAGAGGCAAATCATGAAACTTAAAAGCAGACAAAAAACAAATAAATCCGGAAATTAAGTCTATTTCCAGAAGGTCAAAATTCTATACAGGATGATTTTTAATTTTAATTAATAATTCGTTTCTTTCCTTCCTGTTTTAATTTGGTTTGGCTTCTTTTTCTACACTTTCTTATGTCAAAAAAAAAAAAAAGGAAAGAAAAAGAAAAGGAAAGAAAAGAAAAAATTGTAAAGTACAGAACAAACAGCTTAAAATAATTTCCAAAATTAATTCCACATGGACATAGAATATTTTTACCAGGTGTTTTTTCTTTTTTTTTTTTTTTTTGTTTGATATTTACAGTTTTTTTTTTTATCATTCTGACAATCTTTAACAGGAACTTATGCTTACACAATCATTCAAAATTCAAAATGTGTTGATATTTTCAAAAACCAATGATAAGAGAGAAGAAGAAAAATAAGAAAAGGATCAATAATCTATTTTTCTGAAATAATTCTAACTACAAAAACTTTAAAGCTTATTGAAAGAACTCAAAAAGCTTAAGCTTTTATTGGAAAGGCTTAGTATATCGAAAGAATTCGAAAATCTTTAGCCTTTATTGGCAAGACTTAGAATATTGGGAGAACTCAAAAAGCTTTACGAGAATGAATAAAATAACTGCTATGTAATAGGCCACCTAGCTTGGCTGAATCGCAGTTCAATTAATAACAAACATATTTAAGCCAAGAGGAAAATACCATATTTTATTCAACCATGTTTCCTTCTTACAATATATACCTCATCCAACTCTTGTTGATTAGGGAACAGACCTGAACTTTTTGGTTCAGTTCAAAGTAGGTGAAACTCATTAACCATAACTCATTTAGAACAAGGAAAACTACTAGCTAAGTCACTAAGAAAACAAGTAGTCTTCTGATTTTTCTAAAATAATACAATCTCTACAAGATTTGGTTTAGAATATTGGGCTGGGGAACATCGAATTATTCTGAAGGATGGAGAACTAAACTTTGTATTGGTCATCCCAATAATTAAGCGCCTACATTTTTTTTACCCTATTTGATGGCATATAAGACATACACTTTAAAAAAATGTTACCCTGCATCTTATATGTAAAGTGGATGCCTCCCATACTTTATCCCCAATGCTCACTATCATATTTTATAATTCTAACTCAGATGTTCACTTCTACCTGACCCAATGACGATATTCACTCAAACAACATCATTATTTCACTCTTTGCGAGTTTTTCATACCATCTTTAACTGATGGTCTTTCACTAGAGGCTGATTGACAGCAAGTCTCCTCAAGTTCTCTAAGACTCTTCGGAGTATTCTAACCAATTTTAACAATGCTGTTGTCTGGTTGGTCTCAATTCTTCCTCTGATTTCCAATTTACTAATCTCCTATCCAAGCCTTTGGGCACCATTCCAAACATACCACCTACAATTGGTATTGCTGTCATCTTCATATTGCACAGCCTTTTTAACTCTCAGGCAAGATCCAAGTATTTCTCTATCTTTTTGCTTTCTTTTATTTCATTATTACTAGTTTTTGTATAATGTTTTCTGCTTTTTCCTCTCTTGCAATGTTTTATTAGTAATCATGTGAGATGGGGCACCCAATGAGAATCAAACTCACTATTCGGTAGCATTAGATCTTTCGGATTAGCTTTATGACCATTACCCATATTAAAAGGTGCCTTTATTCATTTACTAAGTTAGTTTGGCACAAAGTGTGAATTATAGAGCACCTAATGATAACTGAACTCACTAATAACAGTCTGTGAGCATATCTTGCTAAGCATTATGGCGAAGGAGAGTATCAACAAAATAATCGCACCTTGATATGAATGCTTATACTTACCTGGCACTTATGCCGGGTAAATGAGAATTTATAATGGATGAGTTACAAGAGAGCTTCTTACCCAGCAATATCTGTACCCTTGCCTAAAAGGGGTGGGAGCAAGGTTTAGTGCCGGATAGCTGAGTGGTATGCCGATGGAAGGTAAGAAATATTTTGCACTACCTTGTGAGAGATTCACTTCCTACAGGAGCACCCCCACATTAAAATAACATTGTGTCACATTTTGGCCTTGTGGAGAGTCAATTGAATACTACACAATACAAACTTTTTGTGGTTGAAACCCTTATCTTAAACTTTTCTTAAGCAGATAAAGATATCCAAACAAAAGGTTTACACAAGAGCTGCAGCAGTAAGTTTTTATCACAACAGAAGATTTATTTAAAGAAAAGTGAGTGAAAAAATTTTCAGGTTGGTTGGGTTTTATGGCATATCAACCTTTGAAGATTATTTAATGTCAAATGCATTTTTATACAAATAATCAGTTCTATTTCAAACAATTCAGTTTAGCATGAGTACACAGTTTAATTGTCAAAAACAATTCTATTTCAAGGTATTCAGTTTAGTCAAACAGTTCAAATTCAACTAATTCAGTTTAGTATAAGTATAGATTTTGTCTACACACAGTTAAATGTCAAAACAGTTCTGTTTCAAACAATTCAGTTTAGCATAAGTACATAGTTTTAAAGTAAGTACACAGTTTATCAAAAACATTTCTATTTCAAGCTATTCAGTTTAGTCAAACAGTTCTAATTCAAACAATTCACTTTAGCATAAGTATAGTTTTTGTCCACATACAGTTAAATGTCAAAACAGTCCTATTTCAAACAATTTGGTTTAGAGTAAGTACAGTTTCAATGTCAAAAACAGTTCTATTTCAAACAATGCAGTTTACATGTCCAAACGGTTTTATTTCCAGCAGTTCTGTTTAGCATTAGTACGCAGTTTAAATATCAAAGCAGTTCTATTTCAAGTGATTCAGCTTAGCATATGTATGCATTTTAGTTCTATTTGACCCATAGATAGGACCCACTAACCGGGGCCAGAGTGGACCTGGGAGCAATGGCAATGAAGGGGTGCTCAGCATTCCCAAAGCTCCAGCATTATCAGAGCTTCACCATCAGACTGTTTGGTGTCATATCCGGACACTCATTTGGGAGAGGGGTCTTACCCATCTGCGGAGGTGCAGTCGGTGTATTCTTCAGCCCCAGCCAACTGGGCAATATATTTCAGGTTATGCCAGATACTAAAATGATAAAATTATATATATTCACGATGCATTTTTCCTATAAGTTAAAATAAGGAAGAAAGCCAGGAATATAACATTTGCTTTCTTTCAAGTCAGTGTTTTATATATAACTAATTTTAAGCTTCAAAAAGTAGGAAGTGGCACTATATTTGAGATTGCATTGTTCTTTAGTAAATGACATTTTATGTTCAAATGTGCCTGCTACTTATGACAAAAAATTTAAATGCCATCTGGTTTCTAAAAAGAAATGACAACAATTATTATATATAATGTCTGATATTTAGATATTAATGTTTGAATTACAGAGATAGCTCATTGGCAAACAGTACAAGTACCTGTCTTCAAACAGTACAAGTCTTCTGCCACAGTAGGATGCAACATAAGTTCAATTTTTAAGCAGGTAAAGGTGGTTTGAATTCAGTTTTCCTTCTCCTAGACTGGTTGCCTAACCAAGGTTAAAGAATCAAGTCTGCCCTACTATTCAGTCATATGCATTAACATAAAGTGAAACATAAATAGCCACGTTGAAGGATTTGAACTCAGGTTGCTGATTTCGTTTCTTAGAACAATGTTTGTATTGATTTCATACAATATGACTATTTCAATTGTTAAATACCTCAGTCGGCTGGAGAGGCTGTAGAATACACTGACTGCATCTCTGCAAAGAGGTAAGACAACCCGCTCCTCAATGAGTGTCCTGTATATGACACTAAACAATCTGATGGGGAGGCTCCAGTAATGCTGGAGCTTTGAGGATTGCGGAATATCCCTTTATTGCTATAGTTTCCAGGTCCACTCTGGTCTAGTGTGGTAACACCTGATAGGGTCCTATCTATAGGTCAAATAGAACTAAACTGTGTGCTTATGATAAACTGAATTGCTTGAAATAGGACTGTTTTTGACATTGAAACTGTATGCTAAACTGAATTGTCTGAAATAGAACTGTTTATATGTATAAAAATGGATTTGGCATTAATAACCTACAATAGTTCATGTGTCATGAAACCAAACCAAACCAAACCAATTGTTGAGAGAAATAGGCAAATCTTTACTGCCCTACACAGAAAGATCTCCATATATGTTGCAATTTTTGGCTTAAGGCGCAACTGCTTTTCAGACTTTAAAGTCTTGTAAAGAACTGTTCACACAGGATTTAAAATATTTAAAAATTGTTGGATCATTTAATCAGTTTCCCTTTTTTTTTTTTTTTTCCAGCAGCTGGAAACATGTAAACCATAGATCTTCTCATGCCAACATTAAAGCAAAATCTAACCAGTGAATTTATTGTGGGTTTTTTTCCATTGTGGCGTGTTTCTATGATACAAGTAAAATAATAAATTCTAGATTATGACCATTCAAACAAAATACAATACAATACTCCAAACTTAGATAAGATGATATGTACAACTGGTTTGCAGAGCCCAGCACACTCCTTAAGTTGGTACTGACTAACAGTGATAAAGAGTTTACAAGAGAGAATGTTAGTTGATGAGATGTTTTGTGGAAAACAATCATTTCTCTCAACTTCACACATGGGTTGAAAGAGGTAGGGGAAAAAAGAGCTTTATTACATCTATTACAAATTCATTTGCACTCCTGGATTTTTAAAGTAGCTAGTATAAATGGAAAAAAACAGAAGAAAGTAGTTGCAATCCAGAAGAATATGTTTGAATACACTAATATAATCATCATCATCATCATCAAGTTGTGCTGCTTGCACAGATTTCCCAAACTCTCTTTCACCATCTGTCTGTATCATCCATCACTTCCGGAAGGTGTTCCGGGCTACATCCTGTGTCCGTGCAGAGCTGTTATAGATAAGTTCTAGCTGGTCATCTTCTACTTGCGTGTCCATAGGAAAGGATCCATAGGTGAATGTTGCTTATGAGTTTGTTCTTGCTCCCCCAGCAGTGTCTTGTTCGTCTAATTGGGATGGTCTTTAAGATGGGTGGTAGGTGGCCGTACAACTACTATTCTGTGGAATGTTGCTTCTAGGAGTTGTTTAATATAGCTTGTAGCATACTTGTGCAATTGCTGTCAAGCTTTTCCTTTATACACTTAGTTAGTGTCCAAGTGGTGCATCCAGACAGTAGTATGGACATGACCGCTGCTTGGAAAAAATTGCATTTTATTCTATCGGATAGGTCTGACTTCTATATGACTGATAGCCTATCGATAGCAGTCCATGCCTCCATTAGTTGTGAACTGAGGTCATTTTCAGTAGATGAGACCTTGCTTTCTATGTAGGTGAATTTGTCTAATAGTTTCAGAGAGCCACCATTTAGTTTGGAGATACTGCCATTTTGATTAAAGCACATGTACTCCATTTTGTCTGCATTCACATAGAGGCCTATGCTACCTGCTGCCCACTGCAGATTATGCAGCAGGGATTCAGCCTGAGCAGGTGTATTTGCATAAAGCACTATGTCATCAGCGTAGTCCACATCCGTAATAGTTTATGCAGGGTATCATCTGCTTCTTGCCTTTCTCAGTTTAAGGACATTTTCTTTCATTAAATCTATCAACATCCGAAGTATGTAGTCTAGGCAGATTATGAACAAGTTTGATACAAATATGTCCTCTTGCAGCACACCAGCAACAATATCAAAGAAGTCTGTGTCTCCATCTGGTGAGCAAACTTTTGCATTTGGATTTTTATAGAGCATCATTATGACTGCAATGGTCTCCCTGGGTAGACCGTAGGCTAAAAGTATTTGCTCCATTTTCACTCTGTATGGAGTGAAATGCCTTGGAGAAATCTACAAATAGGAGTATAACTTCAAGGTTTTTTGCATGAACACCTAAAATTTGACTGACAGTTAGAATTTGTGATGTTGTGGACCGATTCCTATGAAAACCATTTTGGATTTTCTTAAGAATTTTCTCAATTTCAGGTTCAATGCAGTTGAGTAGTCGAGCATTATAAATCTTAGCCATTATGGAAGTAAGGGTTTATACCCTGGTCGTTCTTGATAATTTGTAATGGCATATCAACCTGTCTGGGATTATTTCATGCCTAAAGGTTAGTGAATAAAATACGTTGTACATCTACAATGACATTTTTGTAGTTAACAGTTTTGACGATAAGTTAGCATAATCGGGAATCATGTTACAGGGTTATTTAGTATTGCTTAGGTTTGCATTGATTTTTTTGGGCTATAATTTTTTTTTTCAAAAAGAACAGCATGTCATCTGTGTTGACATTTTCAAATAAATCTTTCATATTATTTGCATTTGAAAAGCATTTTCTGATGTGAGCAAAATCTCCACGATCTATGAGAATGTGTTTGACAGTGATGAGTGTTTGAAATTTTATACACTGTGACTCTTGTTCTTGTTTGAATATAAAGGAGTGCATAAGTCTTCTGTGACCAATGCATGATTAGGCAATATCGACTTGCTCCTTTCTGGATTTTCTGAATGCTAGGTGTCCAATCTCCCAAAATGGGTTTGATCAAGAAGAGTTTATCGGGGAGGTTGCATTCCAGCATTTTTGCCATTTTCTATGAATAAATCTATCAATTTTAGATTTCAAGTCAGTATATGGAAACTTGAATTTGTTGGGGGCCAAATCTAGGGCTGATTTGTCCGCTGAGTCAGCTTTTATTTCCTCTCACTCCAATGTGGTATGAGATCTAGCATATAATAATCTCTTTAGAATTGAATATGGAATCTAATCTACCCAGTAGTTTAATAATCAAGGGGTCTTCACGTTTTTTAATCTTTTTTAGTCATATTTAAGTAGAGAGCAAGTCTGAAATATATAATATAGCTTTCCTTTGGAAGAGCTTTTCTAATAACTTTCTTGTTTAAAATGGCTGCACATGCTGCTTTATTGTTGTCCTTGGAGCAATCTATAAAGATGTAGAGGTGGTTGGGATGGTGTTCTAAGATATTGTTGAGTTTATCTTGCTAAGTGCTGGGATGGGTTTTTGTTTTGAGGATTACTTTTGGCTTTTTAATAATCCAAGGTGGTGTCTTTGATATGAAGGTTTTGTGTATTTTAGTGAGACAGATTTTAAATTCTTTGAAGAGGAGTTCCCTCAAAGAGCTGAAAGGTTTTGATTTTTCCTTTTTTTGCAAAACATTGCTCGTATCTTGGTTTAAAGATACAACTGTAAGCTGGGTTGGATGCGCAGGATTTAAGTTTTGTGTATTATTGAAGGGCAAGTTTTTTGCCTCTGAGACATTAAGAGTGCTTCATGAACTTCAACTTGCAAACTTTCCACTGGAGAAGTTTGAATGCTCCTAAGATTCATCGTAAGCCTTCATTTTTGTATAAGGTCAAGCTCCTTGAAGTAAGACCTCCTGTGAATTATAGTATGGTTTGCTGGTCGGCTCCCCATTCTGTGTGGGCCACCACTTGTAGGAGCTGTAGAACTTTGTTGCATTTTGATTTCAGATGTTTCAAGTGAGGGATAAAAAGACAGTTTACTATCAAATATAACTCCAAGAAATTTATATTCATCCACAATGTGTATTTTAGTTCCTTCCCAGTTTAATGGTTGGATCCTGAATGAACACATTGGCTTTTTAATTTAGAGAATGTGAAACTGTTTGTTGCCCATTTATTGATCTTGTTGATGTTCAACCTATAGGGCACTGTCTATTCCAGGGTTAAGGCATTTAATGATGCTGTTAATTCTTATACTAAAGAGGGTTACTCTGAGGATGTTTCCTTGTGGGATCCCTTCTTGTTCGTTGTGGAGGTCAGAGAGGGTGGATCCAACACCAATCTTGAAGTTTCTAAGAGAAAATTGCTTTAAAAATCTGGTAATCTTACTTTTAGAGCAAAATTGTGTAGAGTTCTCATAATGCCATACTTCCATGCCTTTTCCAGAGTGAAAAAAAACTTTTTTATATAAAAGCTTTTCTTATGAAATCCAGATTGAAGGTTGGTGATTAGTCCATCTGATTCTAGGAACCATATAAATCTGTTGCTGATCATAAATTCTTTGGTTTTGTATAGGCAACTTGTCAGGGCAATAGGACAATAGTTATCTGGATTCATACAATGCTTTCTATTTTCAGGAATGGGAATGACTCTCGTCTGTCTCTTTAAATCTAGAAATTTCTTGTTCATCCATATATTGTTGTAGAAGTCACTGCTCTAATGTGCAGAATAAACAAGAACAACAACACTCACCGGCTCAGTGGCCCCAGTTAGCATCTGGCTGGCAGACAAAAAGTAGAACAGGCGTTAACTCAATACCAAACCTGTAACACCTGAAACATGACTGAAGCAAGCCAGAGTATATTTACGCTAATATGCCCACTCACTGAGCCAGCAACTAATCACTGTCCAGGGAATGGACTTGGACACCTTCGAATAGTGGAACGCCCCAATGTCCATATAATCTCACTTCAACTCGTAATTCATTACACATATGAGCACTGACTCATTGCTACCGAGCCTTAAAATAGAATTCCAACAATTGTTAAAAATCTCCAGAAGATACATCATTGATTCTATGAGCAGTTGTTTTAAGAACTTATATCATCCTCTAAACCAACGTACAGTGCGATTTTTTTTATAGAGTCCATCAATTCTGTTCATGTGAAAAGCTTATATGCTTCTGGGTTATTGGATTTCAATTGTAATTTGACTTTTTGTGCATTTTATTTGATTTTTATGAATTGTTGGTTATTTTGGCTTGATGAGTTTTTTGTGGGGTGGGAAGTTTACCTTTCTGCAGAGAGGTAGTCAGTGTATTCTACAACCCCAGACGACAGGGAAGTGAGTACATAAGTGTAAAATAGATATCATATTTTTAAGAAGGCAAATGAATAAAAATTACATATGATTTTTATTCCTTGGATAGATTGCAGCTCAATTAAATTTGCTAGTCTTATAAAACCAAATTTGATAAGAGTAAGTTACAACTTTTAAATTTGTATTCTGTTTAGGTAAATTAAAACCAAGTGTTGGAATTTATTTGTAATGCTTGTTGGCAGTGAGTAAATACTCGTTTGCATAAGAAGCAATGCTACAACTTGAGGTGAGATTATATGGACATTGGGGCATTCCATTGCTTTCAAGTGGCAAAGTCCATTCTCTGGATGGTGATTGGTAGCTGGTCCAGAGAATGGGTATATTAGTGTGTATATACACTGGCTTGTTTCATATGTTACAGGTTCGGTATTCGGTTATCACCCATTTTACTTTTTGTCTACCAGCTGAGGCTGTTAAACCAGTAAGTGTTGTTGTTCTTAATGTTTATTCTGCACATTAGAGTAGTGACTTCTACACCAAGTAACTATGATTACCATCCGTATAAACTATTAAAGGTTCCTTGTACATATTTGTCTACAGACATCCTCAATCGCATCCTGTCTTTCTGGTGTGAACAGAAGTAATTTTGAGCACTCTTATAAGATCACTCAGGTGATTGTTGTCCTTTTTGTCTTCTGTTGGTAAAATTATTCTTGTATTAATGGTTGACATAGTTGTTATTGTGTTTAAGTACTGCATGACTGAATCACTTCAATTCTTTCTCCTTCATCATGTTACTGATATTATTTAAGATTCTAAAGTCAATTGTTATATTTTGTCCATTTTGATGTGATTCATATAAGAAAGTCATTAGAGTCCTGAGGCAATTGTTCTCAGTTTTCTGTTGTCTCCTTCCTTCAAACTCCAAGTTTCAAAAGAATGCATACTTATAGGGACTCAGTGCATAGTATAGAAGTAATTTGATTGCTTTTGAAAGATCATTTCCATATTTTTTCCTTTTAAGAATCAATTTTTTGAGCACAAATGAAAAAGCATAGTAAAAGGTATAAAACCTGGCAACAGAGAAAGATGTTGGTTTTCCCATTTATACCAGAAAATAGAAATCACTCAAAAAGAAATACTATAAAAGGTGGGAATAATTTTTAGTAATCTTCTGTTCACATTTGGGGAGGAGGGAGTGCAAAAACCGATTTGGTTTCTTTTTCAGTGATTCAAAAAAACTGCTTCTTTGATGATAAAAGTTTTTGGTATCAAAGTAAGAAATGTCACTAAAACAGGTTTTAATATGAAATGAATACTTGTTGGTCTGTAACATGAACTCTGTTTCAAAGGCATAACATAGAAAAGTACAGAATGCGTGCGTGCGCACATACATTATTCATATATAAATATATATAATATTGAGACAGAGGGAGGAAAGAGAGAATTTTCTAAAGAAACAGTACAACAAGGAAGAGAAGGAACTAAAGAGGGAAAGAGATATGACTGAATGAAGAAAAAGGAAGAAAAAATGACTGAAGGAATAATAGTTGATTGGTTGGTTGGTTAGTTTTACAACATTTCAACTCTTGGGTTATTTTATGCCAATGTTAGTTTAACAGTTCAAGTCTCTACTTATATATACACAGTATCTTATACAGTATAGAAATGGATCTTCCCAATCATGTAAAACAGGTAAATCCTTCATACATAGTTTGCTTTATTAACCTATTAAGAGCTAATGTATATACATAATGTATACATAATGTGTACATAAAGTTTGCAATCATTTTAACAAGTAAACACGATATCAATATCTTAAGAGAAAATGTAATTCAAAATCATTTTAAAGATTATCTTAAACAGATTTATTCGACTCCAAATGGAATTCTTAATCAAAGTGGACCTGCAAATAAAGGCACACAAAAGAGTGACATTAGACTCCCTAGAAATAGAACCTCACCATCAGATGCTGTTTAGTATTATAACTAGAACTACACAAAAATGCTGCATATGGCTTTTAACAGATCCTGGAAATAGCACCCTACAAAACAACAACTGTATGGTCACTTACATTCCATCTCATAAACCATCCAAACAAGATATGCTGGGCATTGCTGAAAAAGGAAGGACAAACTCATAAATGATGTTCTCCTATGGGCTCCTGTACAGGGACATACCAGCGTTAGCCAACTAGTAAACATTTTTATTCATCTCTGTGTGGACACTGGGTACCATCAAGAGGATTTACCAAGAGTGATAGCCACTAGGAATGGATGGTGAAAGAGGGTCAAAGGAATACTTGCTGACAGCACAACTTGATAATGAGGATCATCATCATAGTTTATTTACACTATATACATGTCTCTGATTATCATTCTCATTTTGGTTGTTATATTCACAATGTTTCAGCTGGTATGTGTGTGCGTGTGTGTGTGATCTATTCTGCTGACCCAGACATTAAGCAATTAGCATCAAAAGATTCTAATGGAGACTGAGACAAAGAAATTTGTTTTGAAAAAAAAACAACAAATAAAGAGAAAATGTGATTTTGGTTTTTGTCAAATGGTCAATTGTCAAGTATCAACTGTGTAAATCTACACAGGCAGATAGATTTGATGAATTGAATTTAGAAAAATATATAGCTGAATGCTAAATTTCTTCTTATATTTGAAATTATACATACAGTAAATAACGTTCAAAATACGAGCCCAATGATTAGTGTCACTAAAATAATAAAGCAGACTGGGTTTTCAAGGCAGAAAAGCAGTCTAAAATGACAACTCTGAATTCAAAACATAAACCTTAAGACAATCCAATGCAACTCCTATGAGAATATTGGTTACAAGCCATATCAGATGTTAATTTAAAGTACTTCTGAAAGCATTGATTCTCACCAGATCACCAAGGAAACAATGAACCTGTTCAGGACTTCAATGGGTGACCACTTAGTAAACGCAGCTATTCAAAGCAATCTAAGGCCTGTGTGCCAGACAAAGTAAAGCTTAGTAGAATAGCAAGATGCTCTTCCCATGAAGAATATCTATGGTGTACAGAGAGAAGACATGCTGTATAAGTAACTGACAATCTTTCACACATTGTTAGACAGGCAAAGATCCACAATTTAAGGAAATTAATGATGCCATCAGCACAGTTCTATTTCTTAAAAAACACACAAGAGCAAAATCATGTTAAGATATATTGCTGTCAAAATAGATTGGGTAGGCTCATTTTTCAGCATTATATTTTTACAGGAAATATTTGAATAATTTAGAGGGAGTCTTCTTGATCTGAAATATAACCACATCACTCTCACCAACCATATATATATCTGTGAAAATAAACACAACACTATCAAATTGAAATTAATTTGTTAATTTTATGAAAAACATCATTGAAGATGATACTGCTGATTTTCCCAAACCATTTTCAACAGAATTTAACTTAACCACTTTTACACGAACACAACTCCACCTTTTTCTTGTATGAAACAAAATCAAGAGAACTTGCAAGTCAACTGCAACACTTTTTCCGTCTAAAATTTCTCAGAAGAAACATATAAACAAAAAATTTATTACAATGACTACTTGTGCCCCAGATGATTAATTTTCATTAGCTGAGAAAATACTGGCACAACTCAAAATCCAAGATGGATTTTTATGATTAGATTTTAATGGGTAGGTTTGGAGCAAAAGTAGTAGAAGATGGACCCCTTTCTGGTGTTGGATTACACCCACGCTCAATGAGGAAGTCAAGGCTTTTTTATATCCCAAGAGAGCTGGTCTTATGAGTCTTTCAGATTAAGTAAGAATTGTCTCTGTGTCAGGCATGTTATTTTATATCCTACAGATGCAATGGCCTAGATTATTAAAACTCTAAGGATTAAAGGCACAATTAACAGCAAACTTTTCAGAGGCAGTAGCAGTCTCTTGTTAGGCAACCAATTTCTCTATAAAAGCCAATACAGTATCACCCATAAGTATAGCACCACTAACTTTTTAGAAAAACCTTTCTTCTGAATCAGGATTGTATTATTTCCAGTTTAATATTATACAATCAAAACAGCTATTATTAGGTATTATTTATTACTAAACTCTACAGCATTTAAACACTGTAGCCCAAAATAAGAATCTGTAGCAGTTTAAAAATAAATACATGAGACCTCTAAAGCACAACTAGATTCTATATTTATAAACAAGAAGTGAAGTAGCAGTGCTTTTAACTGTGAGGCATACTCCTCTTTTGAAGGAGTATCTTCCAATCACAGAACCATCTTGGTAAAGATTTGTCAGAGTATATGCAGGAATAAGAAACTAGCAGGCAAAGTCTCATGCTTGTCAATAGTGATATCAATCATTAGACAGTAACTGTAAAAAATAAGTTTTATACTCTTTTAGGGACATCAGAAAAACCCCAAATGACAAATACAAAAATCTTGTTATCACCCATATAGTAGAGCCAAATGTAGAGTTCCATGAAAATTGATTCTAGTTAGGGAAAAATGAAATAACAAGAAAAAAGGATCCTTAGTTAAGAAACAAATGCCAATGCACAAAAAATAAAGAAAGCCCAGAGAGACTATCACATATGAAAAAAGATCAACAAAAATATGTCTGAGGTCAAATCAATAAAATCAGAAACTCAGTGGAAGATAAAAATCATGAATAGCATGGCAGACAATGAATAAAGTAAACAGAAGGAGAAGCTCCTTGAAAATAAAACTAAAAGCTGCTAGCCAAAAAGAAAGACTTCAGAAGTAGAAAGAACATTTCAAGAATCTGGTGGAAACCCTCCAGAAATCACAAATAAATCTACCCCTAAAAAATTATTGATAGCCAACAAGTCATGAAACTAAAAGAAATAAAAGAAGAACTGGAGGTCTCAACAAAATACTTCCTGAAATATGAAAGAAAAGGAAATTTCAGACATATTTCTTTAATTATGCAACACTGTATATAAAAAAAAGACAAATAGATAGAAGGCTGCATCGATCCTCTTATACAAGAAAAGTGACTTTGGAATCACAAAGAATTAATAATTGCTTTGCTTTTATGGCATATCAACTATTATAGGTTACTTATTGCCAAATCAAAGTTTATTCATATATATTAGATATATAGGATTTGTAAATATAAATCAATGAAATTAAAAAGTTCCAAGTATTGCTACGTATCACTAACAATTCAATTGAACATCAGTCATTTGTTTACACACAGTTAAATGATCAGTTCTACTTTAAATTTTAAACAATTCAATGTAGCACAAGTCATTTGTCCACACTTAATTTAAATGTCAAACAGGTCTATTTGACCCATAGACAGGACCCTATCAAGTGCTATCAGTCCGGGCCAGAATGGACCTGGGAGCAATGGTGATGAAGGGGTACTCTGCATTCTCCAAAGCTCCAGCATTATTGGAGCCTCACCATCAGATTGTTTAATGTCATATACAGGACACTCACTGGGGGAATCATCCCTGTGTAGAGATGCAGTTGGTGTATTTTACAGCCCCAAGTAACTGACCTAAAAGGATTAATGAGGCATAACTCTTACAGCCACTAAAGTTAATAATGCCCTGCTTCTCAACCATATCCAACCTGAAGTCAAGAAAATTCTTAGGAAATCTCAAAACAGTTTTTGGAGAAATTGATGCTCAATGTCACAGATTCTGACTATCCATTGACTTGTCAAAGGAATACATAGGAAAAAAAAGGGGAGGAAACCCTATTGTTCATAGATTTCTCCTAGGCATTTGATTCCATACAAAGAGGAAAGACAGAGCAAATATTACGAGCATTTAATCTCCCGAAAGAAACTGTTACTACTATAATGATGCTTTACTAAAACATGAAAGCAATGGTTTGATCACCCAATGGTGACACAGACTTCTTCAATATTTTCACTGGAATCTTGCAGGAAGATACAGCAGCACTATATATGTTTATACTCTGCCTACATTATATATCACAAACATCAATAGATCAAACTTTAAAAAATGGTTTCACATTAAAAAGACAAGGTGATCATATCCAACAGAAACAATCAGAGAGTCCATGTATTTTAAACAAAAAGGAGCCAATTCCATTCTAATTGGCAAGCTGCAAAAAATGAATAGACCAGTTCATATAGCTTGGCAACACTATCTCTTCAACTGAAAGAGAAATATCAACATGCAGAGAAGGAAGGCATGGACTACTATTGACAGGTAATTGATCAAATGGAAATTGATCATTCAGATAAAATAAAACAGGATTTCTTCCAAGCTGTATCAGTAATATTGTATGGATGCACCACCAGCTAAAGGGGAACAACCCAAAAAGGTTACATGCATTTTTGAACAAATCCTGGGAGCAGCACTTTACAAAACAGCAACTGTCATTAGATTTATGATTGTGATATTAACTGATTAATTTGATGGATATGAAATTTAACAACATCTGATGACTTTTAGAAATGAAATAAATTTTAAAAGTTGTCATAAATACTTTGTTACAAAAATGTTGATAGTAAATATATACAATTTCTTTATTTGAATTAATTAATCAAATTATTAGTTTTAAATTAGGATGCATTTAATATTCAGATTATAATCAAAATAGGTTCTTATAATTTGTTTTATAAAAAAATGATTTTAAAATGTTAACTGTTTATCGCTCTAATTTTCTGGTGCAACACTGGATAAATAACGCAATATTATCTAGATTATCATGGGCTAATATTCTATGTATAGTATATTTTTTCCTTTTTTTGTTAATATTATAAATATTGATATACAATTCCTTAAATGTCTAAATAAAGATAAAATATATTATACATATATTCCTTGGTTTAACAGTAAAAACTTCATTGAAAATTATTCACTATCTGAAGATACAATCTGTGCAAAAATAAATTCATAATGGATTAAAATCTGTTGAGTTTTATTTGATATTAATGATATAAACATGTTTGCTTAAATAAGACAGACACTTGGTGTGAGTTCAAGTCTTTATGTGCATCATTTTACTTTTGAATTGAATGAATTTAGGAGAATGCTGTATTTCCCCCCAGTACTTTCACTCATAACTGGAACCATCTTTGGAGAAGCAAATAATGAAAAGACAAACACAATGACAGGTTGTATACATTTATACAAATAGTAGGAGGAAGAACAAGTGGGAAGAGAATTGATGGAAGAAAACAATTTTACCAGAGGTAAAAGGAAGAATTAGTGGGAAATATGCTATAGATATTTGTAATGTCACTGATATATGAATAGTTGAACTGATCAAAGATAGAATAGGCAAACATGAAGTGTCTGTCTGATTTAATAAAACATGTTTAAAAGAGAAAATGCTACATATACACACAAACACACTCACATAGAATAGAGATTTCCCTTTAACAGACAAGGAGAAAAAGAAGAAGAATCCATTAATACCAAAAGTTCAGTAAATTCTGACATAAACTAAATACTGTTTTTACCATTACAGAACATGAAATCATTCACAGTTAATATATAAACCATCAATGGTCTGATGATCATAAAGGCAAGAAAATGAATCATCAAGCACCATTGACTCATGGTCAACACTTTTTTAATTTAGATCCACACACACACATACACACACATATATATATATATATATATATATGTCTCTCTCTCTCCATATACATATATATACATATATATATATATAAATTATTTTTGAAGGTCCAAAGAGAGAAAGAAATATTTCAAAATGTGTAGGTCCAGGAAGAGATTTGTATTTTTTTAAGGATTTATTTATTTATTTTGTTCTTACATACATGTATGTTTCCAGCTTGATGCTTTCGTTAGAGAACATGTATGGCACAAGGCCTTGTTAATGGGGTATTCAATGAGACTTGACTCACTCATGTTTGCAGTTTGAATGGTTTTTAGTTGGTTATGGGTTTTTATTGAGGTCACTCTTCTGTTTTTCTTAGAGTGTGTTTACCATAGTCTGCTTTACCCTTCATTTGCTTTTAATATTTGATGTGTGTGTATATATGTATGTTGGAGAGGTTTTGGGTTTCATTTATATACTGGTAATTTTTTTTTACAAATAATTTTTGTATATTTATATATGTTTGTTTGTTTCCATTTGTGTGTGTGCATGTGTGTATGATTCATGTTTTATTCAACTTTGGTTTAAATCTATCGATAAATTTCTTTTCCTTTATTTGAAGTGGCTTGTAGTCATTAGTTTGATATATTGGCATTATTTTAAATTCACCTTGACTACATTCCAATAGGTGTTTCGATATATTTAATTTTCTGTTTTCTGTTATTTTGATATTACTCTTATATAGTGATGTCCTTGTATTAAGTGCCTGTGTTGACCCTATTTCTTTGCATTCGCTACGTTCAATTATGTAGACTATGTTTTTCGAGTTGAAGCTTAAGTTTTTATTTATTTTGAATTTGGTTTCTGGGTTTTTAAAGGTATAGGATTTACCTTCTATAATTACATCACATATTTTGCATCGTTTATAATTGCATTTGTTGTGTTGTGCTTTCTCCGAATGTAGAAGAGGTGAGTATTCTTTTAAGATTTTTGGGTTGTCTCTGACTTTTAATGATTTTTGTTTTGTCAAGTATTTGATTTTGTCATCGTTTTTAAGTTCTTCTAGATTTATTATTTCTGTGAATAGTTCTGGGTTTCTTTTGTTGTAGGTTGTGACATATGCTAGAGGTTTCTTGTATTTTTTCTACTAATTCCAGTCCCTTATTTATTAGTGTTGTTGGGTATTCCCTCTGGTTTTGGGTTGTGAAACCTTTTAACTGCTTGTTACCGGTCCTGTCTCTCTGTTTCTTTCTCTTACTTGCCACGTCAATACACTGGTTTGCACAATTCTGCTGAGAAGCAACCAATGCCCCACCCCACAATGCTTCTTTTATACAGGTTCTGGCTGACCAAAATTTGCATATGTTGCAGACCCCGTCCTACCTGAGACGAGACATATGACCTACAAATTGCACTCCCAACAACGCTTATGCTTCCGTTTTTCTACACTTCCAGTACTCTACATGCAAGACACATTCACACCAATTTTGAACTTTGAGGTAGGCCATTGTGCTCATCACTTCTTGTTCTTTTCTTTCGGTGTTGCTATGAAAAGAATTCAATTCACACAACTTCATTGTCACATTTCATTTCTCTCGTTCACTTAGCTCACCACCTGTTTTTCATCCAGCTGTGGACGGTTGCTGAATTCACATAAACATCGGCTGTTCCGCTTGCATATACAGCACGCTACTCATTGTGTCTTTAAATGATGAACCCTGGTTGGCTCATCAGAGGCAGCAGTCTGCAGGTTCTGCCTTTCAATTTCACTACAGGTTGTGTGTAGTTCTTTAAGGCAAGTTTTTTTTAGGTTTTTATCCGTGAGTATTGTGTGTATTCTACATGCTAGAGAGTAAGGGATGGATTTTATACAGTTTTTGGGGTGGTGGCTTTTGAAGTGGAGGTATTGTTGGGTGTTTGTTGGTTTGTGGTAGATGTCTGTGATGATTTGGCCATTTACGTTTTTTATAAGGATGTCTAAAAATTGTAGTTCTTTTCAGCTGTGTACCATAGTAAATTTGATTTTGGGGTGTAGGTTTTGTAGTAGATTGTGTAATTCTTTAATGTCTCCCCATGGGCATTTCCAGAATATGAAGCAATCATCTAAATATCTTTTCCATGATTTGGTAAATTCTTCTTCATTGCCATATTTTTTACCATTTATTTTGTATAGGTTTTCTTCTAAATATGCTAGGGTTAGGGTAGCATATGTTGGCATCATTTTAGTTCCCATAGATGTTCTTAGGGTCTGGATATAGTTAATGTTATTGAACTGGAAGGAGTTATTATTAAGGATTATTTCTATACCCTCTTTGATAATTTTTTTGTTAATCTTGGGTATAATGTGTCTGGGTATTTATCTATCCAAAATGATATAGCTTGTTTTCCTAATTCATGGGGGATATTGCTATATATAAGTAGACTAAGATAAACACACTCTAAGAGTGACCTTCATAAAAACCCATAACCAACTGAAAACCATTCAAACTGCAAACATGAGTGAGTTCAAGTCTCATTGAATATGCCATTAACAAGGCCTTGTGCCATAAATGTTCTCTAACAAAAGCATCAAGATGAAAACATATATGTATGTAAGAACAAAATAAATAAATAAATCCTAAAAAAAATACAAATCTCTTTGTAGACGTACTTATTTTAATATATATATATATATATATATATATATATATATATATATATCTTTACACCCACATACACCTATACATATATAAATACACACCTATACATATACACATGCATATATATACACACCTATCACACACACACACACACACACACACACACACACACACACACACAGACATATTTACAAAAACTTTCTGAAAGTATTCATTTATCTATTTTAGTTGATCTTATTATTGTGGTTCCATTTTTTATTTGAAATAAGTAGAAATAATGTGTGTGCTGTGTATGTATAAAGAGAGATACATGCACATACAAAGCACACACACATTATTTCCAGTCAACCACGATATAAAATCAAGTAAAAAAGATAAATAAACAAAATAAATATGTATAAAATGTCACAGATCGCTTAATTTCTGATTCACAGAAGCTGGAAATTCTTCAAAAATTTAGTTAATGAAAAACATGGCTAATATCTTAAAGAAAAAAAATCCTGAAGGCATCAAAGAAAAGGGGATGGTGACATTCCAACCAATGAAAATGATGAGGTGGTGAGGTTTATATAACTAAAAATTAGACAGAAAAAGGTGGGGGGGGAGGACTAAGTAAGCATCGTGTTTCTGGACTAACTAGTTTGGCTTTTAAAGTTTCCTATTGCAGTAGTAGGCAAATCAATTGGAAAGAAGGAAAGAAAAAAAAACAAACAAAAAAAAAAGACTGTAAAAAGTGGAGGTTTGTCACCAGAGATGGCAAGTAACTGTTTCCTGTGTCAGTAAGCCCAAAATTGAAAGATCAAATGTTACTCCCTCCACCTTATGAAACTCCCTCTTCCCTTTTTTTCTGTAGATTCAGTAGTGACTTTATTCATAAACACAGCATTCATGGGAATTAATATTAACTATAAAGTCAGTAAATACATATGCGAGTGGATATTTACATGCAAGAGAAAAAAGACCAGTTATATATATATATATATATATATATATATATATATATATATATATATATGAGAGGGACAATCTCATTATATGAGAACACAACACTTGCGTTAAAAGATATGAACTGTTGGACTACCTCCATGGGTGATTTATTTATAGTGTTGAAGGTCTGTGTAGGACCATCCCTATACTATTTGAATGAGCTGATAATAGAAGAATGGGACATCAATGCAGCACAGATTCTCCAGATCAACCCTCACATTTTGAATATAAAATATTTTCTTCTCCTTCAACAGTTGCTCTATCATAGCAAGAGAGTAAAGTCAGCCCAACTATTTTACTTATAGCCGGGTGGGGAAAGAAATAGACTCATGCCTTTTCCTAAGCACATTAGCATGAAGAAAATGCAAAGAGCCTGATCAAGGACCTGACCTCAGCTCATTGGGTTTATTTCTTGATGACAATAACCATTATACAATGCATGTATTCATATATATATATATATATATATATATGAGAGAGAGTGGGGAGAGAGATAAACTAAATAGACAAATATATATATATATTGAAGTATGTGTAGTTAGGCAGCAGTCATTCATTTAAGCATGTTTCATTATATAGTAAAGACAAATTTTGTCTGTATAATTTATTTAAGATCCTTTCGAGTTTCCTGATAAGTGTCTTGGTGTCAGGTTGGAATTGGTGGATGAAACTCAAAAGGATCTTGAATAAATTATACAGACAAAATTTGTCTTTACTATTCAATGAAACATGCTTAAATGAACAACTGTTGCCTAACTACACATACTTCAAAATACATGATCCTGCATCTCACCATGACACTGACACCCAAAAGTATCGTTGTAGTCTTGTTAAAAGACAAATTAACTACAATAAAAAAAAAATATATAAATATATATATATAGTAAGTAAAGTTGGTGACCATAGTCAAGGGCAACCCGAAGGATCCCTTTTCAATAGCTACAATAGCAAGGTGTAGAGGAAGGCACGACTCCATTCTCTGGATTGCTCCACTTTGCCCTTGATCTTTACCTTATGATACAGAGTGTTAAACAAGTACCATTTTTTGAGTCTTTGGTATGACTCGACCTGGGATTGAACCTGGGTCTCCCAGACCCATTAGATAACACTCTACCCATTAGTCCAAATATATATATAATTTTTTTTTTTTTTTGTTGGTTCAAAGGGAGAAAAAAGTAAATATTCTAAAATTAATTGGTCCACAAAGAGATTTATATTTTTTCAATTATTTATTTTTTTACATGTGTTTCTACCTTTTTGGTATCTTCAAAGAAATACGTATATGAAAGAACAAAAAAAAGTTAATAAAGAAACTATGAATCTCTTTGTGGACCAATATATATATATATATATATATATATATATATATATATATATATATATATGAATTTGTTAATCCTGCCTAGTTTCAATGTTCTGCCATCATCAGAGAATGTTTTTTCAAGACTAAAAGTGAATAAATACCACAAGATTGGCTTGATGTATGAATGAAACTACTCAACTATTTATTATCTGGGGAGAAAACAGATGGATTCATGCCTTTTCTAAAGGGCATTACCATAAAATGAAATGCAAGTAACCTCATCCAGGATTTGAACTTGGATGGTTGAGTCCATTTCCTTACTTTTTCTTATAACCTTTTTTCTTTTAATTACAAATTTTTAAATCAAAATATGCAAATTTGTAAAAATTTTGTTAAGGAACTGGTTATGCTGTTTCACCGAACAGCAGCAGCCCCTTTAGGTCATGTGGCATCCATTATAAAAAAAGAGCTCCACTGGAGATTCTCTCTCTATTTCCACTCCCACTGCTGTTAGCAGGAGGTCCATTTCGTAGCAGCCCTTGACTGCATACGTATTTGGTACCTTCCACCAGCCGGGACCCAAGAGCGACGAACGCACATGCGGAGTTAAAAGGAACAGGACACACAGACAGTTAAGTTCCAGCAGGCATTTTATCTGCAAACCTTACCTTCACAAACCTTCACCTGACCTTCATACACCTTTACAAAACCTTCACCAAACATTCACCTTCACTTACCTTCACCAAACCTACCAAACCTTCCCCTTACAACCTTCACAATACCTAACCTTTCTTTATCTTACACCTTGAACTCTTTTTGAACTGTTACTTACACATTCATTGTTTATTCCATTTGGTGTAAAACCCTGTTTATTGTTGTTGTTGTTGTTGCATATAAATTTTGTTGCACGTATAAGTCGTTCGTCCCTTTCTTCAATAGCTGTAACCAATTC